>PVKU01006565.1:0-101503 GCA_004027475.1 Anoura caudifer
AATTCGGATGTTGGGACGTTTAAAGATGTCCTGGAGGTTCCTAAGCCTCTCCTCATTTTTTCTAATTCTTGTTTCTTCCTCGTTTTTTGTTTGGTTGTTTCTTTCTTCTTTCTGGTCCACTCCATTGATTTGAGTCCCAGTTTTCCTCCCATCTCTGTTGGTTCCCCATGCATCTTTCTTCATTTCACTTATTGTAGCCGTCATTTTTTCATCTAATTTGTGAGCAAAATCAACCAATTCTGTAAGCATCCTGATTACCAGGGTTTTGAATTGTGCATCTGATAGGTTGGCAATCTCTTCATCGCTTAGATAAATTGGCTCTGGGGCTTTGATTTGTTCTCCGGTTGGAGCCATTTTCATTTCTGGGTTTTTTGTTTGTTTGTTTGTTTGTTTGTTTTGTCTAGTCGGGGCTGTTACGTAGTGAGGGGTGGAGCCTCAGGTGTTCCCCAGGGCGGGACAGCCCAGTCTCTGGGTAGTGACGCTGTATGTGGGGGCGGGGTCTGAGAGGAGATAATGGTGCTTGCTTTACTCACTCTCAGATCCCAGTTCCTTTCACCACTTCCCCTTTGCCTGGATTATCTGTGTGTGAATGTGGGACCACCCGGTCAGCCAGCTGCTTTGTGCGGCCTCACTGGTTCTGCACAGTTGCCGCCCCGTGCCCGGGGTCTGCTAGTCGCCGCCTGTGCACCTGGGGGCTTCCAGCCGCTGCTGCCTGCGTGCCCATCTGCACCTCTGCTTTTTCCTGCCTCAACTCCGCCCCTCTTACCAGTCTGGATGGATCGTTGTTGGACTTCCAAACAGTTTGATTTTCTGAGTTCTGGTTGTTTTCTTGTTTCTAAATCTTTGTTGTCCTTAATTTTGGTTGTGAGAAGAGGCACAGTGTGTCTGCCTATGCCTCCATCTTGGCCGGAAGTCTTGGCATCAGTTAAATTTTACTATATTATAAACCATCCCAAACAGAAAACATTTCATTTGCTCATGATTCTGCTGGTTAAATGGGTATTTTGTCTGCCTGGACTGCTAAGTTGGGCTGGATGATCAAGAATGGTCTCACTCAGTTTCCTGATGGCTGGTAGGCTGATTGGTTTGGGGTCTGGGGGAAATAGACAGTTCACTCACATGTCTGGCACTTGGTTTGCTATCAGCTGGGGTGACAGTATGACTCGGGCACATGTCCTTCATCATCCAGCAGGCTAGCCTGGGCTTGTTATCATCATGGCAGAAGAAATTCCATCACCAGAGGTAACCCCCAACACAATGTATTTTTAAGCTGTTTAGATCCCATTTGTTAATGTCCTGTTGTACAGAGCAAGTTACATAGCCCAGCTCAGATTCGAGTTACCCAAAAAGTTAACTCCATCTCTTGATGGGATAAGCTGCAATACATCAAAACCATGCCACCCCCCAACTTATCACAGCATGTATGTGTAGGGTAAGGAGAATAGTGAAGTGATGGTGGAGATTTTCAAGACAAATGCTACAGACATGTAAACTAACATTGACAATATAAGCGAACTGAATTTCCTATAATTACCTTGAACCTTCCCCTTGGCCTTTACAACCACAAAGATGATAATATGTAAAATTAGAGAGCTATGATGGAATGGTAGAATGTATGTTAGTAACTAGTTAAGTGCTCTCAGTGTGCCTCAGATGATTGTGAGAAGTTAGCCATTTCCCACCATATGCGTATTTCTAGTGTAAACATTGACCCAGGTTTTGTTTAAGAAGCCTTGGCAGCTTCTGAAAACGAAATGTTTCACTGGAAAATGTTGTAAAAACCATATCCTGCTGTCTATTATTCATAAACATATCTTTTCCAAGTATGGGGTCTCTAGAACAATATGTCCTAATGCTCATTGGGTCAAAATTAACAGCAAAAAATTAGAATTATTGCTTCTAATTGCCAATTAATGGATAGGTGAGTCTAGAATGTGCCAGTAATTTGCCCTCTTAGAATTTTTGTTTTGGGTAATTTTTTTTTAACTAAAGAGGGATAGAAACAATAGCATAATTGTATAATGGCTAAACACATAGATTTTGGAGACAGAGTTCAGGGTTCAAATCCCAACTTTCCCAATCACTGTGACCTTGAACAAGGTACTTAACCTGTCTGTCCCTCAGTTTCTTTGTCTTTAAAATGGGGATGTAATAGCAGTATCTACCTTTAATAACACTTACAAGGACTAAGTGAGTTTATAATTCTGATGTTCTGACCCCTGCTTTGGATAGAACCAATGAGACACAATCTGAAGCATTCTTAGAGATATCGGTGTGTTAAGGGAGTTTATTTCTGTCCCTAGTCATCACCAGACAAGCCATCACCTTTTTCTTGCTGATTAATAGCAGCAGCAGCAGCAGCAGCAGCAACTCAGGTAGTGAAACAATACTCAGTTTATTTGTGAACTGCTGCCTGTCATGTAAAGCCAGGGGAAGCGGTGAACAGTATGAATATTGTGGTTTAGAGAAGGTCAGAGGATTTCAGCGGTCTGTGCTTTCTCAGTTTTCCCTCTCCATAAGTTGTGCTTTTAAGTAAAATCAAGTATTGATAAAGTGTTATGAAAATCATGGCCTGTATCTATCAATCCACACATGTAAGCCAGCCTTAGTTTTCTTGAACTATCCATCAAAAACCAGTGACATTCAAAAGAGTAAGTAGCTGACATTTAAAAAATAAGTATATGATATAATTACTCAGAGGTATTTTAAAATTAGCCAATCCTCTATTTCTTATTCTTTTATTTAAAAAATTGAATTTATTGGGGAGACATTGGTTAATAAAACCATACAGGTTTTATGTGTACAACTCAACAAGATATCATCTGAACACTGCATTGTGAGCTCATTGCCTAAAGTAAAGTCTTTTTCTGTCCCCATACCTTCCTTTGTCTACTTCCACCTCTCCCCACCACCCTTTTCCTCTGGCTATCATTATATTGTGTGTGTGTATATATATATATATTTATTTATATATATTTGTTGTTGTTGCTTAATCCCTTCACCTTTTTTCACTAAGCCTCCCAACTACACCCCTCTGACAGCTGTCAGTTTATTCTATGTATCTAGGCTTCTGTTTCTATTTTGTTTGTTAAATTATTTTGTTCATTAGATTCTACATACAAGTGAGATCATATGATATTTGCCTTTTTCTGACTGGCTTATTTCACCTAGCATAATGTTCTCCATGTCTATCCATGCAGTCACAAAAGGTAAGCTTTTCTTCTTCTTTTTTTTAGATTTTATTTATTTACTTTTAGAAAGAGGGGAAGGGAAGGAGAAAGAGAGGGAAAGAAACAGCAATGTGTGAGAGCTACATGGATTGGTTGGCTCTCACACTCCTCCAACCAGGAACCTGGCCCACAACCCAGCATGTGCCCTGACCAGGAATCAAACCTGTTGGTTCACAGGCTGGCACTCAATCCACTGAGCCACACCAGCCAGGGCAGATGTTTTCTTTTTTTATGGCCAAATATTATTCCATTTTGTAAATGCATCATAGCTTTTTTATTCACTAATCTACTCATGGGTGCTTGGGCTTATTTCCAGATCTTGACTATTGTAAATAATGTTGCAATGAACATAGGGGTGCATATATTGTTTTGAATTAGTGTTTCATACCTCTGCTCTTTAAATGACTATACAGAGGAATGAGCAAATTCCTTGGTGCCAGCACTGGATACTTAATTAAATCACACAGGCTTTGTTTTTATCTTATTGAATCATTTGTCTGCCCCCCTCCCAGTGCCCATCTCAACCATCATCTCTACTCATTGTCCCTCCAGCTCACACAAATAGTTGAATGAGATAATGAACAGCATCCTGCATATCACTGACCTCACAAAAAACTTTTTCAGAAAATATTGATTCCCTGAACTCAGAGTCTACAGTCATTTTTGAAGTGTGGGCAGAGTTGAGGGTGGATTTAACCTAGGAAAATAGATCAGAAAACAATCTCAGAAAAAGGCTCCATTTTAACTGATCTATCATCACCGATACTCTAAGGATGACAAAAACCTAGAGAAGTAAATTTTTCTTTTTCTATTGAATGAGTGTTATCATTTGCAACCTCCCTGTGAACCTTGGTCATCTGGTTCTGCCCCTGTCCTCCCAGCTCAACACCCCCTGGAAAGGGGTTTTCCTCTTGCTTTGTTTCTTCATTGACCACATTTTAAAATTTTTTATTTATTTACCTTTAGAGAGAGAAGAAGGGAGGGAGAAAGAGAGGGAGAGAAACAGCAATGTGTGAGAGATACATTGATCAGCTGCCTCTCGCATGCCCCCAACCAGGGATGCATCAGCAACCTAGGCATGTGCTCTGACTGGGAATTGAACAGGTGATCCTTTGGCTCACAGGCCAGCACTCAATCCACTGAAACACACCAGCCAGGACTTGATCATGTTTTACAAAAACAAATTTTAAGAAAAAAACTAAGTCTATCCTTTTTTTAAAATTTCAAATAGTTTAAATAACAGTGAATATGTATTGGTTTTTAGAAGTATCTTTTTAAATGGTCCTTGCTTCCACATTCTATGAGGTTTCATTAAATCTTTAGATCATTGAGCTCTGGCCACATGAATTGATTAGAAAAGATGAATTATGTCGGAGGAGAAAGGAAAGACCAGCTCTGAATTAGATTCATGGGCTTGAGACAGTCTTAAGAAACAAGCTGGGGGAAAAAGTTAAGATTTGGACATCTTGTGTTTACTGGCAAGAATGCTGGATCCTTCCACATTTATGTTGACCTGAGTATTCCAGTTACTATTGCAGCAACACAAACTGTGCCAAGCTCAGTCACATGAAACAACAACCATTTTATTATGATTACAGACCCTGTGGGTCAGCAATTTAGAAAGGACACTGTAAGGATATCTTGTTTCTGCTGCACAATGCCTAGGGCCTCATCTGGGAAGACTCAGAGCAGGGAGTGACTTGACAACTTGGGGTTGACATGATCTGAAGTTGCTTACTCACAGGTCTGGCAGAGCTTGCTGGCTTTCGACTGGAACACCAACACATGGCCTCTTCACAGCTCTGCTTGGGCTTCTCACAGCAAGGTGGCTGGGTTCAAAGAGTGAGTATCCGAAGAGAACCTGGAGAAAGGGGCCATAAGCCAAAAAATGCAAGCAGCATTTTCAAGCTGAATAAGGCCAAGGAAACAGATTCTTCCCTAGAGCTTTTAGAAAGAATCCAGCCCTGACCCATTTTAGATTGCTGACATCCAAAACTATAAAAAATATAAATTTCTGTTGTTTCAAGCCACTAAGTTTGTGGTAATTTAGTTACATCAGTAACAAGAAGCTAATAAAAACAACTTCTTTTTGTTATTGTTGTTTCAGAAAATATATAAGGCTTTCAGTGAAAGCTGGTTGGGGAAGGATTTACAAATATTTGTGGATTCTACTTGGATCAATGTGACAGGAGTTTAAATAAAGCCTGGACAGTGACTTCCAGAACAACACATAAAACTATGGAGAAGAGGCTACTTACTGGTCAGGAGGGTGGCATAGGTAAACACAGTATTTGTATCTTCCCATGACCACATCAAAATGACAACTAAACTACAGAACAGCCACCATTCAGAAAGGCCTTAAATCTAGCTGAATGGAAGTCCTACAACTAGGGGTGTAAAGAAGAAGCTACATGAGGCTGGTAAGAGGGGCAAAGTCACACAGAACAGGCTGGTCCCACAACCACCTGTGGCAGATAAAAATCTGGAGGGATATCTCGGCTGCAGAGGTTCCCCCCTGAGGAGCAAGGGGTCCCAGCCCCAAACCAGGCCCCCTAGCCAAGCCCAGGATTTCAGTGCTTGGAATAGAAGTCCCCATAACTTCTAGATGTAAAAACCAGCAGGGATTGTAGCTAATGGGGACAGAAGGCTTCTAGAGTCCCAGGCGGTTTTCTCTTCATGGGCCTTCCCACAGATTTACTCAGAGTTATTCCCTCTGTGCTCAGATTTACTCTCTCTGAGGGGAAGAAGCTCAAAAAGCACCAGAGATGTACAGGAAGGAGTTAAATGGTCTGGCATTAGGGTGAGAGCTGGGCGGGGGGAGGCTTTCCTACCAGACAGAAGTGTTCATAGAGGCCATTGTTCCTTTCCTGAGACCCTCCCCACCCCTGCCAACCCCAACACACACACATGCAATGTCAGCAGGCAGGTACTATATATGAGTCTCCATCAAAATGGCTGATATTGTTAACCCTTCTTGGTGATTCCGAGTCCTTGCTCCACTCAATTTGCAGGCCCTCCCAAGCTGTCTCCAGTGGCTTTTCAATGCAAATGGCCTGTCTTGACTGATGCTTTAGCCTTTCCTAAAATCTCTCAAGAAAGTAGCATCTGGCCTTGCTATGTCCTATACCTCTGACTAAGTGGCCCTAGGCTCAGCACTAACAGCAGTGAGCCTTGGTTCCCATATTGGCCTCATCTTGGAACCTCTAAGCCCAGCACAAGTAGCAGCTATCTGAAGATCACTTTGTAAGTCATCCTGCATGGTCTCCTGCAGAATGCAGGTGGTAGCTAATTTTGGCCCATACCTCCCAGGAGGCCTCAGAGCCAGTGCACCCAATGGGCAACTTTAGACTACATTGAAGCCCCACCAATCACTTCCACTAGCTACACATTCAAGGGGTGGACTCAGCAGGCACCACAGACCTGCTGAAGTAAGTACTGCTTTGTGGGGTGAGTCCCTGCACAGCTGATCCTCCATGGTAGTTGGTGGTTGAAGCCAGTCCTTCCAGCTGATTGGCCTGTAGTAAATCTCTTCCACTGATGTGTCAGCAGGAATCAAAGCTTAACAACAGGAGAGTGTACACAGACCACACATGAGGCAGGGAGGCTGTGCCACTGAACCCTACAGAACATCCACAACATAAAGCCACTCTACCAAGACCTGGAGATAAAGCAACTCCACCTAATACATAGAAACAAATGTAGGCACACAGCCAAAATGAGAAAACAAAGAAACATGTCCCAAATGAACAAAACAGAATAAAACTCCAGAAAAATAACTGAACAAAATGTAGTCAAGCCATCTACCAGATGGAGAGTTCAAAACACTGGTTACAACACTGCTCCATAAACTTAGAGGAAGAGTAGATGAACTTAGAGAGAATTTCAACAGCATAAAAAAGTACATGGAAACTATAAAAATGAACCAGTCAGAAATGAAGGATACACTAACTGAAATGAAAAATACATTACAGAGAATCAACAGCACAGTAGATGAAACCAAGAATCAAAATAGCAATTTGGAATATAAGGAAAAACAATAAGAATAAAAAAATGAGGATAGTGCATAGAGCCTTTGGGGACAACTTCAAGCATACCAACATTCACACAATGAGGGTGCTGGGCGGGGAAGAGAGAGAGCTAGACATTGAAAGCATATTTGAAAAAATAATGACAGAAAACTTCCTTAACTTGGTGAAGGAAATAGACATACAAGTCCAATAAACACAGAGAGTCCCAAACAAGATGAACCCAAAGAGGCCAACACCATGACACATCATAATTAAAATGCAGAAGGTTAAAGACAAAGAGAGAATTTTTAAAAGCAGCAAGAGAATAACAGTTAGTTACCTTCAAGGGAGCTCCCATAAGACTGTCAGCTGATTTCTCAAAAGAAACTTTGCAGGCCAGAGGAGATTGGCAAGAAATATTCAAAGTGATGAAAAAGCAAAGACCTACAATCAAGATTACTCTACCCAGCAAAGTTACCATTTAGAATCAAAGGGCATATAAAGAGCTTCCCATACAAGGTGGCAGGGTTGACTAGGGGATTTAAGATAGACCAGGGGGAGAAATGAGTCATCCTTGTGTGATTGGAAATGTAGAAATAATTTTTCTGGTGTTCTTTCAGCTCCCTTCACTTGAAATGAATTTCTGGGGAAGAGAGACTGTGATCATTGATGCACTTAGGGTAGTTATAATTTCCACTTCATAGATCTAATCTGTATGTGTTAGGAAGATTTTGATTTATTTCTTGAATACTTTTTTCTTTCATCACTTTTTAAAATTGATTTTAGAGAGAGAGAGAAAGGGCGGAGAGAGAGTGCAAGAGAGAGAAACATCAGTTTGTGGGTCCACTTATTTATGCATTCATTGGTTGATTTTTGTATGTGCCCTGACTGGAGATTGAACCTGCGACCTCAGCCTATTAGAATGATGCTTGAACTGAACTACCAACCAGGGCCAGCCAGGGCTGCTCAGGGCTCTTTCATCACTGTTCACAAGCTTGCAACTTGCAGATTTTCTTAAAGGGTTTGTTTCATTTTTAAAAGGAGAGGGAGGGGTCAACTGCCTTATTATATTATATATATATATATTGTATATGAAAATGTATTTAAAAAGAAAAAAGAAAAAAGCTAAAGGAGTTCATCACCATCAAGCCAGCATTACATGAAATGTTAAAATGTCTTCTTTAAAAAGAAGAAAAAAAGAATATGAACAACAAAATGGCAATAAACACATATCTATCAACAATTGAATCTAAACAACAAAGTAAACAAAAAGCAGAACAGAAATAGACTCATAGATACAGAGAACATTTTGACAGCTGTCAGATATGATGGAGCTGGGAGGATGGATGAAAAAAGTGAAGGGACTAAGAAGTACAAATTGGTCATTACATAATAGTCATGGGGATGTAAAGTACAGCATAGGGAATATAGTCAATATTATTCCAATAAACTACATACAGTGTTAGATGAGTATAAGATTTATCAGGATGATCATTTAGTAACTTACACAATGTCTAATCACTAGATTATATACATGAAGCTGATATAATATTGTATGTCAACTGAAATTGAAAAATAAAAATGATTTAAATAAAAAAATTTTAAATAAAGAAAGAAACTATGGAAAGAACAAAATCTGAGGTCACTGTTCTAAAGTCAAATATCTTTCTGCTAGGATCTAACTACTCACAGGGAGTATAACATAAACATATGGCATTTGACAGTTGAACTGTTTAAGTTTGTTATGATAAGCCTGGATCATATTTATGTCAATCAAAATATGCTTAAAATTGCCCAGGGATTTATTGACATTTCTGGACCCAGGTTGTATGAAATAGTGATGAATGCCAAATGTCGCTAGATTATTCAAATCTCATGTGTAATGCTGTTGGGCACGCCTAAGTGCTGTAATTACTTATAACTAAAAAATGGAATAATTTGTTTTCTCATATCTGCATTAGTTTATGTAAATAACAATTCTCTTGAGAAATGTCTGAATCAAGTCTTCATTTACCCCTTCAGATTGACTTCCTGTCCTTCGTCTCTGTGTGCCCTAGGAGGCTGACCTGACATGGGCTCTTTCAATAGGCTCCCCAGCTTCCTGGTCTTCTGGCTCGAGAGTGTGGCAGAAAACCCCAGCAGGTGAGCAAAGGGAGTAATAAGAGTGAAGTGATAGTCTATGTCTTTCCAGCTTCTTCCCAAATAAGCTACTACTTGAATTCCTGATTCAGGGTCTGCTTCTGGGAGAATCCAATCTAAGACAGTATGGTATTTGGGAACTGCTACCATCTTCAGGACCATCCTCCAGTCTTGCTGGTACCAGCCACAGCTGCCTGGACCCAAGATGCATCCATTACATTCTCTTTCTCTGGAATCTTGTATTGGGACAGAGAAGATGTTGATCAGGGTAGTCATAGTATATCACTTGTGTAGGAGAAGCACAGAAAGCCAGTCTGCAGGATGGGATGGGAGGGTGGGAACTGAGGCAGGGGATACATATAGATAGGCAAAGGGAAGGAGGATGGTCCAGAGAATCAGAAAAGAAAGATGGCTTCCTGTTCTAGGCTCCCTCCCTTCCTAAAGCTCTCCTACATCCAGCTCCTGGTCTGTGAGTTATACCAATATAGGTGTAATATAGGTATACATTCTCCATTATTTATAGAGCTAACTCAAGTAACTTCTCTTTTATGCATTTTTATTGTATATTTTTCCATTACCATTTATGCCCCTTATACCCACTTCCCCCTGCAATCACCACACTTTGTCCATGTCCATGAGTCCTTTTTCCTTTTTGCTTGGTCCCTCTACCCCCTAACCCAACCACCCCCCATAGCCACCATCCTGTTCTCCACCTATGAGTTTGTCGCTATTTTGCTTGTTAGTTCAGTTTGCTCATTAGATCCTACACATGAGTGAAATCATATGGTATTTGTTTTTCTCTGCTTATTTCACTTAGCATAATGTTCTCTCAAGTAACTTCTATAACATACTATTAAAGAGTCAATTAATCCAGAAAGCACTATAAAATTACTCTCACACTCTCAGTGAACCAGAAAGTTCCACGCCACTACACTCCCTGTGAAAATTTCCTTCTCACAGTCCTGAAAACTAGTGAGTGATGGCTAATTTCCCCACAGGTGAGTAAGCAAGTCTTTAACTGCCCTCCGGTATTTAGAAAACCTGGCCTGAAGACTTGGCTGTGACACGCAGCAATGTGTTTGTGGTCCAAGATAACCTGAAATGGAACAATTTATTCCCTAATTACTCTAGTTGGAGTAGTGCAAACTCACCAAGCTGCCCCAGATTGAGAGATATGTGGCAGCAGGAGAGAGTGGGAGGAAGTCAAATATGCATGAACAGGAACAGACTGTGACACCAATTCTGCAAGCTCCACAACTCCTGCTTGCTGCCTGCCAGCATTCTGAATTCTCATCTTTTATCTCTCTGCTGTTGGGCCACCCTAATGCGTGGGTGGTCATAGGCAGCTTCTCATGTGATGCTATTACTGGGGAGCAGCAGTACCCTGACCAAAAGCATCCCCTTTCTGCCAGCCTGTTGTAATTCATAAAATTCTCATTATAGAGTTGTGCTTTTGGTTAAGACATAATTTCCAGAATGTCACTGCTAAAGCACAGATGTCCTATAAAAGTACAGAAAAAAGACTGGAAAAAGAGTCATTACCGATTGGCCTCTGCCATTGTTTTGAACAAGCTCCACAGGGGGTTGTGATACAGGCTAATGTTTGAGAACCACTAAATGAAGGAATGAAGGAACCTCCCATTATGATATGAGGCAAATGCGCTGAAGGAAAAGAACTCTACCAATGCTATTCAAGGGTAGTTTTGCCCTCTATTGTTAGCACCAGCATTGTGAGAGACCTTGTTAGAAATACACATTCCTGGGTCCCACCTAGACGTACTGAATCATGGGGAGGTATTAAGGGCCAGATCGAGAAACCATCAGAAGCCATTCTAAGTAATTAAGACTTTACATGATAGGAAATTGAGGGTCTCTGAATGATTCAAAATCTGACAATAAACAGAATTAGGTCAGAGAAAAGATTAGATTATAGAAATTATATCTTAACCGAAAGCATAACTCAATAATGAGAATTTTATGAATTGAAGTAGGCTGGTAGAACATTATTGTTCCCCAATAACAGAGGCAGCAGGAATAGAATGAAGGAAATACAGGTGAGAAAACCTCAGGAGAAACAGTGTATAGGATGTGATGACTGATTGAATTAGACAATGAATGTGTGTCATAAATTCTTTTGACTGAAGTAACCAAAAAAAAATGACAGTTTAGAATGGCTTAAAAAAAGAACTCATTTTTTTCTTTGATAACAAGAAGTCTAGACCGAAACAACTGCTACCTTTCTTTGGTTCAGTGATTCAGCAACATCAGGGTTGGTATCTCTGTGTTTCTCTTGGCCTTTACTTAAAATGTGTTACCTCATGCTCACAGGTTGGCTGCTGCCTCTCCAGACAACTTGTCAGTGTTCATGGGCAGAAGGAAAAAACAAGAAAGACAGGGCCTGTTCCTTTTAATAAGAAAGCAAAAGATTTTGTAAAACCACTCATAGACTTCTACTTATTGGCTAGAACTGCATCACATGACTACTTATAAAGTAGTGTGAGAAAGTGTTTGTCATCAACATCTCCATAGTAGAAAAAGAGGTAGGGGATTGTTATTAAGCCCTCCAACTTACTGCAAGGGAGGAAGGAGCAGACTAGAATGACTCTGGCTTGAGTATGGGGGTGACACTGGCACCATTCCCTAAGATAGGAAGGAAATGAGAAGAAATGAATATGGAGTGGAAAGAAGATTGTGATAGATTGTCTACTTGCAATAATACCATCCACTGTATATATGACTCTTTGCTGTGTGATTCTGCTGCTCCTGCCATCAAGAAATAGAATTTATTTCTCTGCCCTTTGAATTGGATTTGGCTGTATAATTTTCTTTGGTCAATGAGACATTAGCAAGAATGATCCAAGCAGAGCCCTGAAATGCACTTGCACACTGAGGCTTGCTCTTGTTTGGCCAGAGTTGGAACACAGACAATGGTATGCATAAGCCTGGTGAGCTATATGAAGGAGAATGGTAGTGCCCCAGCCAAGAGCCAGCACCACCCATCAGACACGTGAGTGAGGAGATATTAAACCATTGAGCACCAGATGAGCTAGCAGGTGGCTGCAACTGCGTGAGTGAACTCTAGTGAGACCAGCAAAACTGCCTACTTGAGTTCAGCCCAAATTGCTCCTCATGGAATTGTGAGCAAATCAATATCCTGGTGGAAATGTCCAGGAGGTAACTGAACTTTTTGATCTGAAGCTGGAGACTGAGATTTGGGAGTTATTAGCACAAAGGAAGTATCTGAAGTTGTGAAAAGGGACCAGATTGCCTTGGGACAATTTCAGGTGCACTGGTGAGAGGCTGAAAATAAAATGGAAAAGAAATAGGCATACTGCTCATAAGAGGCCATAAGAGGGATTTCCAGAAGAAGGAAAGTCTCAACAGAGTCATGTGTTAAGGAAGTGTTAGGAAAGATGAAGATGAAAAACAGAATATTGGATTTGGCAACCAGTGGGTCATGAGGGATCTCGACCAGACTGGTTTCAGTAGACAATAGGGGCCAGAAGTCAGGTTGCAATAGGACTGTCATGGGCTGAAGAGTAAATGGGAGGTAGGGAAGTAGATCATTTTACCTAGAAGTTTGGGCTGTGTATGCAAATAGAGAGAGGGGAGTGGTAACCCACAGCTAAGGAGGGCTGAAACTTATTTTTTTCTTTTAAATAGGGGAGGCTTGAAATGTTTAGAAAGTGTTGAGTTAGAGAAGATATAGAAGTCATAATAATCATTGGGTCTTGGTTACTGAGAAGCAGGATTTATCTTAACCAGGGGAAAGGGCACGATAAAACAAAAAAAAAGAAAAGATAAGATAAGAAAAACAAACAATAACTAAAAAAATAGAAGATAGGTATTTGGCTGGGGGGATAATGGAAAAAAGCTATAGATAGGGGGATGAGAAGTTGAGGTACCCCTGTGTGAAAGTGTCCATTTCCTATGGGGTGTCAGAGGTCAGGGAGGCAGGGGGACCGTGGATGAAGGTTTGGAACAGCCTCTACAGGAATGGAGGACTGAGCTGCCTAGGCACCAGTGCAGATTAACTGGGGTGCTGAGGTCCACCTGAGGTTTGATAATCACTCATTTTGCCTCTACCTGTGCAGTTGTGTAGTGCTCAGCAGTCTGTGTGTGGGGACTAGAAATGGAAAGACTGGCTCAACCCACAGATTTTTCTCCAAATTTCATTTCCTGTAAGACAAAGTCCTGTTCAATTCTTCTAAGTGGTAGGAGTGGGGGTCAATGGTTATTTGACTCCCATTATTCATTCTCCGTAACTTTTAAATTTCATTTCTTGATTTTTTTGAGAAACAGCTAGACAGAAACATCAATTTGTTGTTCCACTTATTTATGCATTCATTGGTTACTTCTTGTACATGCCCTCACTGGAGGTCAAACCCACAACCTTGATTTATCAACCGAGCTACGCTGCTAGGGCCCATTCTCCCTAACTTCTAACTGGACATGTGTCTTCCCTAAGCAAAGATTACATTTCCAAACTTCCCTTACAGTTAGGTGTGGCAATGTGACTAAGTTCTGACAAATGAAATATGAGCGCCAGTAAATGTCCTTATAAGACTGAGTGTGGCCATCTCTCTCTCTCTTCCTGTTTCTTCCTGGCTGGAATGCAAATACAATAGCTTGAACCCAAGCGACTGTTATGGATCGTGAGGGAAAAGCCACATGTATAAATGTCAAAGCAACAAGATAAAAGCTATCACGGTCCCAGATGATTAGAGAGCCAATATATCAACACTAGACCAGCTGCCTCTGGACTTTATTTGCATAAAGAAAAATCTTCTATCATGTTTAAGTAAATTTTCTGTTATAGATAACTGAAGCTAATACTAAATTTTCCGTACTCACTGATGTTTTAGAGCGCCTCACTTGTATTGATATTCTGTCAATTCCAGATGCCTGTGTCTTCCTTAAGCCTGTGTAAGCATCCTCTAACCTCTTTTTTGAATGCCTGCATAATGGTTTGACCTGACATCAGCTCTCTGTGTTTAAATCTCTGACTGAAGGCTTATCATATTTGGTGCACTTCTGCTTATATTATACTTCTGATTAAATCGCTGTAAAAAAAGTGCTGGTCAAGATGGCAGCACAGGTAAACGCAGCTGGCCTCCTCACACAACCACATCAAAATTACAACTAAACTGTGCAACAACTATCATTCAGAACCACCAGAAATCAAGCTGAAAGAAGTTCTACAACTATGGAAGTAAAGAAGAAACCACATTTTGACTGGTAGGAGGGGCAGAGATGCAGAACGGGCTGGTCCCCCGTGCATGTGTGGATGTAGGATGTAGGGGACTGGTTTGTTTTAGTCTGGCAAATGTGACTCAGCTCTTTATGGAAAACCTACAGAAGCAAGATGGTGGGCAGGAGCCAGACCTTCAAACTGAGTTTTCCCGTGGGAATCAGGCCTAGAAAATGCATATAGACTGTTCTGGCGTGTTCTTGCTAAAATTCCATCACCCTGGTCTAAAACAACAAATGTGTATTGTCTGTCTTCAAGGTAATTTCCAAAGCCTGTGTGAATTCTCCCAAGGACAGAGCTAATCAGTTCGCTGCCATTCCCCTCTGCATGTTATTTTCATTTCCTTGATTGTACCTAAAATGTAGACAATAATATTCTATGTAGTAGATAATAAATCCTTCTTTGATGTAAGACCCGAGAAAAACAATGAAAGCCTGTCTAGGCAAGGGTCGGGGTGCTCTCCTCTTGAGAGAGTGGCCAAGGCACTCAGAGGTGCTCTCCTCTTGAGAGAGTAGCCGTGCCGTTCCCTTTTTCTCCACAGGACTGCTGTCTCCTTTGCATTTATTCTTGTCTTCAGTCACAACAGGCGGACTCTGCTGCCAGAGTCCATCACAGGTAGATAAAAATTGGGAAGGAGATCTCAGGAGTGAGGGGTCCCAGCCTAACACGAGGCCCTCTACCTAGGGTTCCAGTGCCAGGAAGATAAGTCTTTATAACTTCTGGCTGTAAAAACCAGCGGGGATTGAGGCTGTGAAAGACAGAAACTTCTGGGGTCCCAGGCAATCATACATGTCTATTAACAATTGAATCTGAAAAACAAACAAAAAGCACAACAGAAAGAGAATCATAAATACAGAGAACATTTTGATGGTTGCCAGATGTGGAGGGGTCAAGGGGATGGGCAAAAAGTGTGAAGGGATTAAGAAGTACAAATTAGTAGTTATAGAATAGTCATGGGATCCTGGCTGGTGTGGCTCAGTGGATTGAGTGCTGACCTGTGAACCAAAGGGTCTCTGGATTGATTCCCAGTCAGGGCCCATGCCTGGGTTGCAGGCCAGGTCCCCAGTAGGGGTCGCTCAAGAGGCAACCACACATTGATGTTTCTCTCCCTCTCTTTCTCCTCCCCTTTCCCTCTCTCTAAAAATAAATAAATAAAATCTTTGAAAAAAATAGCCATGGGGATGTAAAGTACAGCATAAGAAATAAGTAGGCAAAGAACATATATAAATGACCCATGGACATAGGCAACGATGTGGGGATTGCCTGAAGCAGTTGGTGGGGCAGGGGAGGCAGGGCTGGGTGGAGGAGGGCAAAGAGGGAAAAATTTGAGGACAACTATAATAGTACAAACAATAAAATATAATTTTAAATGTTTTTAAAATGCAGTAAAAATCTCCTTGATTTTACCTCAGCTACTTTTAGTATTTTATTATTTTCACAGTGCTGTTAATAATCATATCATTATATGTTGCACATTTATGAATTCATTTATTTGACATTGATAAAATACCTTCTATGTGCTTTGCAGTGATGGGCACCGTGGAGACAGAGAAATCACTAAAGCATAGGGTACTCCATCAAGAATTTGACAGTCCTGTGAAAGAGAGGAATATGAAAGCAACTAAGATCCTTAAAATAGAAGTGAGGGACCTATATTTTGCATACTTGGGGCAAGTATGCAATATTTAAAATCTTTTTCTGAATTCATCACTGTAGTTTACAAGGCTGGAATTAGAACTAGAATTTCCTGATTCTCAATATTCTAGTCATGATATCAGATTCCATATTTGGCTGCCATCCTATGTTTCATAATCACTTCTTCTTGAAAAACACAATCTTATTTATTTGAAATTTAAAGTGTAGAAAATTAGGACTTTGAAAGAAGAAAGAGATGGTTTAAGTTTATTCATTTATTTACCAGGCCCAGAGGTACATATTGGGATAAATGAAAACAAATGACTGATGTGGTCCTCTCCTCGTGGATATTAAAAATAAATCTCCACCTCTGGCCAGGTGGCTCAACAGGATAAAGCATTGTCCCAATACTCCAAGGTTGTGGGTTTGATCCCCAGTCAGGATACATACAAGAATCAACCAATGAATGCATCCATGAGTAGAACAACAAATTGATGTTTCTCTCTTTCTCATCAATAAATAAAAATTTAAAAAAGTATTTGCTTCAAAAAAGAAATAAAACAAAAAATAATAAATTTGCCGTGCAAGTGTTAAATAAAATGCTAAGATTTAAAATTATCCAAGGAGAGATACATTGTACCCCGAGAAATATATTGGGAGCATTTTTACTCATTATACTCATTAGAGAGAGAATGGTGAGGCTGGGCTAGGGAAGGGACGCAGAAGGTGGCATAGTAAAAGGGAGGTTCCTCAATAGGGATGAATACCAGAGGCACTGAAAGTCGGCTTGTTCAGTGGAGCTCAGAGAACAAAGGGAAAGGAGTATGATGTTACAAGAAATGGGGGAGCCCTGACTGGTGTGACTCAGTGGGTTGGGCATCATCCCACAAATCAAAAGGTTGCTGGTTCAATTCCCAGTCAGGGCACATGGCCGGGTTGCGGGCCAGATCCCCATTTGAGGGTGTGCAAGAGGTAATCAATGTTTCTCTTGCTCATCAATGTTTCTTTCCCTCACTTCCTCCCTTCCCCTCTCTAAAAATAAATAAAATAAAAAATCTTTTCAAAAAAATGACAGGGGAGGTAAGTAGGGGCTAGACCATGTTACTATTTTGGCTTATCTTCAGAGTGATGGAAAGCAAGTGAAGTGGATTGATTTCAAATAGATTCCTCTGGATCCTGAGTGAAGAGTGGGAACAAAAGGAGAGGTAAGAAGCAGGGAGACCAGTTTGGTGGCTATGACAGAAATTGAGCTATGAGGTGAGGATAGCCAGATTAGGGTGGGCTGTAAGGAGAATGACCAGTGGAAGTAGCTTTTAGGAGGACTTGGCAATGGTTCAGATGTGGGATGTGGGGAGAGATGTCAACAATGACACTTGGGTTTCTGGGTTCCTTCACTTGATGGATGGCGACATTATTCAGTGATATAAGAACACAAACCAGATTAGGGAATGAGAGTAAGATATAATGAGTCTTTCTAGAGCTCAGTTTTGAACACGCTGACTTGAGATTCTTTTGAAATATCTGAGTGAAAATGTCATAAAAGGCATTAGAAAAATTTGATCTAGTTCACTTAGAAGTGAGTGGGACAGAAGTGGCTGTGAATTATCTGTCAGTTGTTTAGAACTGAAGCTATAGGTAGGAATGAGATCACCTAGAGAGAGTGTAGAGAGATGGATAAATAGTGAGCCTTAGAATCACCAATAATGAATGTCCAGGTAGGGTTGCATGAGTCTGCCTACATAAGAAACTGGCTAGACTTGCTAAGGAAGAAGGAAGAAAACCAGAAAATGGTAGAAACCAGAGAGCCAATCAGGAGAGCATTTAAAAAAAAAAAAGAGTGTCCAATAATGTCAAAAGCTGCTGAGGGAAGACTTACATGAGGACTGACCACTGCCCATGGAATTTAGTACCATGGCAATGACTTGAGCTCAAAACGTTATGATGGAATAACCAAGGTGAAAGCTAGATTGAAGGCAACAGATGAGTAAATGGTAAGAAAATGGAAGCAGAGTATGGAAAACTCTTTGGGAAAAGTTTTTGTAGGAGAGGAGGGAGCAAGAGTAAATGCTAGAGAAACATAGAATTCCAATGGAAAGTGTTTTTTTTTTTTAATTGCAGACATATTAATAGAGAGAGCAAACAGGAAATCCATAAATACAAATACACATGGGAATTTAGAATATAATATAAGTGACATCTCAAATCTCTGGGGCTAAGACTTTAAAAAATTGTTTATTTATTGATTGGAGAGAGAGAGAGAGAGAAACAGAGAGGCATCAACTTGTTGTTCTAACTTATTTACACATTCATAATGGGGGGTTTAAACCCACAACTTTGGCGTATGGGGACAACGCTCTAACCAACTGAACAATCCTGCCAGGGCTTTTTTAAAGATTAATTTTAGGGACAGAGAGGAACATAGAAAGAGAGAGAGATTTGTTGTTCCACTTATTTATGCATTCATTAGTTGATTCTTTTTTTATTAAGTTTATTTTATTTTAATTATATTTTATTGTTTATACTATTATAGTTGTCCCAGATTTTCCCCCATTGCCCTCCTCTACCAAGCCCCCACCACTCCCTCAGGCAATCTCCACATCATTGTCCATGTCCTTGAGTTATGCGTACACATTCTTTGGTTACTCCATTCCCTATGCTGTACTTTACATCCTTATGACTATTCTGTAACTACCATCTTGTACTTCTTTTTTAAAATTTATTTTTAGAGAAAGGGGAGTAAGGAAAGAGAAATAGAGAAACACGAATCAGTTGCCCTCTTGCACGGCCCCAACTAGGGACCTGGCCCGAAACCCAGGTATGTATCATGACTGGGAATTGAACCTGCAACCTTACAGTCTGCAGGCCAGTGCTCAATCCACTGAGCCACACAAGCCACTGCCAATTTGTACTTCTTAACCCTTTCACCTTTTTCACCCATCTCCCTCACCCCTTCCTCTCTGGCAACCATCAAAACATTCTCTGTATCTAGAATTCTGGGGGTTTTTTCCTGCTAGTTTATTTATTTTGGTTTTTTTTTTAGATTAAATTATTGACAAATGTGTAAGTACTGTCATTTTATTTTTTATATTTTTGATCATTTTCTTAAAGAAGACCCTTTAACATTTCATATAATGCTGGTTTGGTGATGGCAAGTTCCTTTAGCATTTTCTTGTCTGAGAAGCACTTTATTAGTCTTTTGATTCGAAATGATAGCTTTGCTGGGTAGAACAATCTTAGTTGTAGGTCCTTGCTTTTCATCACTTTGAATATTTCTTGCCAATCCCTTCTAGCCTGCAGAGTTTCTTTTGAGAAATCAGCTGACAGTTTTATGGGAGCCCTCTTGCAGGTAACTAATTGCTTTTCTCTTGCTGCTTCTAAGATTTTCTCTTTGCCTTTTACCTTTGGTATTTTAATTATGATGTGTCTTGGTGTGGGCCTCTTTGGGTTCATCTTGTTTGGGACTCTCTGCACTTCCTTGACTTGTATGTCTATTTCCTTCACTGAGTTAGGGAAGTTTTCTGATATTATTTTTTCAAATAGGTTTCCCATTTCTTGCTCTCTCTCTTCTCCTCCTGGCACTCCCATGATGTGAATGTTAATATGCTTGGGGTAGTCCCAGAGGCTCTTAACACTATTCTCATTTTTTTTGGATTCTTTTTTCTTTTTGCTGCTCTAATTGATTGTTTTTTGCTTCCTTATATTCCCAATCATTCATTTGATTCTTAGCTTCATCCACTCTATTGTTGTTCCCTGGAAGTTGTTCTTTATTTCAATTAGTGTATCTTTCATTTCTGACTGGATTTTTTTTTTTATGTTTTGAGGTCCTCACTAAGTTCCTTGAGCATTTTTATAGCCAGTGTTTTGAACTCTGCATCTAGTAGTTGCTTGTCTCCATTTTGTTTCATTCTTTTTCTGGAGTTTTGTTCTGTTCTTTCCTTTGGACTGTGTCTCTTTGTCTCCTTATTTTGGCAGCCTCCCTGTGCTTGTTTCTATGTATTAGGTAGAGCTAATATGATTCCCTGTCTTGGTAGCATGGCATAATGTAGTAGGTGTCCTGTAGGTTCCAGTGGCACAGCCTCCCTAACACCCAAACTGGGCACTCCAGGTGTGACTACTATGTGGACTGTGTATATCCTACTGTTGTCATTGAGCTTTGATTGCTATTGGCATGCCCACTGTCAACCACCAAGGGTGTGTTCTGTCCAGGGGCACACGGCATAACCTATAAAGCATTCTGCAGATATCTGCTACTTTTTCTGAGCTTAGAGTTGGACAGGCATGACCAAGCTGTGAACAAAAGCTGGCTGCTGCTAGTGTTGGGCCTGGGTCTACTTGGTGAGAGGTACAGGGTTCACTGAAGCCAGATGCTGATTGTTTGAGAGAATTTAAGAAAATCTGAAGCCTGGGCCAAGACAAGCCATTCACGTGGAAAAGCCCTGGAAACAGCTTCAGTGGGACTGAAAGTTGGGTGGGGCAGGACCTAGGAAATTACCTGGGTGAGACAAACAGTGTGAGACAGGTTAATGGAGTCTCAGATATGGCACCCACCTGCTGGCGTTGTGGCTCTGTTGGTGGCGGGAGTGGGGGGTGCTCAGAAGATGAACAATGGCCTCTGCCAGCACTTCTGTCTGGGAGAAAGCTGTGTCTCAACTCTCACTCTGATGCCAAACAATTCAGTCCCCACCCCATATGTTTCTGACTTTCAGTGTGCTGCCCCCATACTGGAACTCAGAGGGAGTGAGTTCAAATAAGTCTGTACATGGGCTTTTTAAGAGGAACTGCCTGAGACTCCAGCAGTTTCTGTCTTCCACAGCCTCAATCCCTGCTGGGTTTTACAGTCAGAAATCATGGAGACATCTTCCTGGCACTGGAACCCGGGCTGGGGAATGTAGTGTGGGGCTGGGAACCCTCTTTCTTGAGATAACCCTCCTGATTTTTATCTGCCACATGTGGGTGTAGGACCAACCAGCCCATTCTGCATCTCCACCCCTTCTACCAGTCTCAGTGTGGTTTCTTCTTTAATGCTGGTGTCTTCTTTATTTTGATAGCTGTAGGGCTTCCATTCAGCTTGATTTCTGACAGTTTTGAATAATGGTTGTTTTAGAGTTTAGCTGTAATTTTGATGTGGCTGTGCAAGAAGATGAGCCGTGTTTACCTGCACCACCATGTTGACTGGAAGGTACTGATTGATTTGAGAAAGAGAGGAAGGGAGGGACGTGGACATTGATATGTTGTTCCACTTATGCATTCATTTGTTGATTCTTATATGTGCCCTGACTAGGCATCAAACCCTCAACCTTGGCATATCTGGTAATGCTCTTACCAACTGAGCAACCTGGCCAGGGAAGACTTTTAAATAAATGGCATTGAGATGCCTAAATAGCCACGTGGAAATTATAAAATTGGATCTGTATCTCACATTACATAAAAGAATAAATTCAAAATTGATTGGATATCTAAATGAGAAAATTAAACCATAGAAGTTCCAGTAAATTCTTTTTATTTCTTAAGGATAGGAAAAGGTATTTGTAACTGAAAATCTAGATGCAATAAAAGATTGATAAATGTGATCTTTTAAAAAGAAGAAACTTTTGCATAGCTAAAAACACAACAAGCAAACAAAAAATTATAAACAAAGTCAAATGACATAACAAACTTGGAAATATTTGCAACATATATTTTATATATAAAAATATATATGTATGTATATACATAATGTGTATAACATATACACACACAGACACAAATAGTGTATAACAGGTAAGGGAATGGATATATGGATATAGATATAAAGAACTAGTTGAGAGGGAACAATTAGCTGGATAAGTGAAGGAAAGATCAGTAAATAGTGTAAGTATTCTGTAGACATGCTGGGACTGAGGACAGAGCATAGAAAGACAAATAAGAACTTTCAGCAACTCTACGTTAAATGGACAGAAAGAGGAGGTCTGGATCTGGGTGGGGCTGGGTGTTTGATAGCATTTGGAAGCAAGTTAGCAGCCAAGAGGGAGTGGAGGGAAATTTGAAATAATCATGATGGAGGAGCAGAACCTGCATTGACCAGAGAATGGCTATGGAAAGATCATACCCTGTTAAGTGAGTGCAGTTGGTGAGGGTGAATTGACAAAGGAGCCATTGTGGCTCCATGAGTGGATTTTCCCTGGCAGTCCTTGAAAACTGAGTTGACTTTCTATTGTCTTGGGGAAAGAGGAGGCTGAAGTTCTTTCTGATTTGACTCTATCCTCGTGGGAACATTTTTTTTTTTCTACAGATCTAAGGGAGGAGGGAGGAAATGAAGGAATGGTCAGCAAGAAGCAGTTGAATTTATATTAAAAATATCATCTCCAACTCATTAAGTTTGTCAAGTGAAATGGTGGGCAATGTTAGACAGAGAGAGAGACAGAAACTCAGAAGATTTTGAGGAATTCTAGGGACAACAGTTAGAAGGCTAGTGGTACATTTTTCTCATCACCTTAATAATTTACAGCATACTCTCACTGCCTTTTGCAACCAGGTTGAGTGAGGAAACACTTATTCAGAGCTCAAAGTTCTAATATTATTAATCTCTGAGTGATTCTCTGAAGGAGTGGTACATGGGTGTGTCTGTCTGTCAGCGGACTGATTGTGAGTGTGGTAGACAGCTAACCATTTGCAATTTTCTGGTTCCTTTCTTGTCCTCTATCCCTTACCCTAGGCCCATGCAGTTTGTAGGTTAATATACATTAACAGTTTTCTGTATAAAAACCTCTTCATGTCCAGAGCTGATGGGAATGACCCTTAGTTAAGTGTTGGAGCTTAGAGTGTTGCAGGTAGTATGTTAAAAGAAAGAACATGGACAGAGTGAGTTCTTTTTTTCAAAGGGAAAAAGGCATTCTTATTTAGTATGTTGGAATCTTTAATCAGAGCAGAATACTGATTCATTCTCCACCGAAAAGATTAGATAATCTTTAATGACAACATAATTTCAAAGAAAAAGCAAAAAGCCAGTCTTCTGAGATTCAGAGGAAGAAAAAGCCTCCCAGGTGTCCCACCTGGAAAGTTCACATCTGCCTCTAGGCTCTGCCAGAGCACAGCTCTGTGGGTCCAGAGGGCCTCAAACCAGAAGAAAGTTTGCCAGTATGTCCCTGGTCTGCTTTACTTGCTGGCTGTTAGGAAACTGATGTTCCCAGGTCAGGAGGGAGGTGTCTTCAGAGTGTTGACATAAGAACTATTGAGAATTTTAATAAGTTTATTTGAGCCAAACAAGATATTCCTGGAAGCAAGATCTCAACAGACCAAGAAAAATGCTTCCAAGAAATGATATTTTGTAGTTTCTTTTATGCATTGGGAATTAAGGACAATTACATGAAGGTGGGGATTGGATTACAGGATGGTAAACAAGATTATGTGCTTTCCTGAGGGTGGTCAGCTTTATTTTTTTAAATTGTTGTTCTTGTACAGTTTTCTGTCTTTTACTCCCATCCCAGCCCACTGCCCCAGCCCTCCCCACCTCCCTCCCATTTCCACCCCCTCTAGTTTTTGTCCATGTGTCTTTTATACTTGTTACTCTAAACCCTTCCCCTTTTCCCCTGGAATTCCCTCCCCTCTCCCCTCTGGTGACTGTCAGCCTGTTCTCAATTTCAGTGTCTTTGATTATATTTTGCTTGTTTGTTTGTTTTGTTCATTAGGTTCCTGTTAAAGTGAAATCAAATGATATTTGTCTTTCACCCCCTCGCTTATTTCCCTTAGCATAATGCTCTCCAGTTCCATCCATGCTGTTGCAAAGAGTAGGAGCTCCTTCTTTCTTTCTGCTGCATAGAATTCCATTGTGTAAATGTACCATAGTTTCTTGATCCATTCATTTACTGATGGGCACCTGGGTTGCTTCCAACATTTGGCTATTGTAAATTGTGCTGCTATGAACATTGGGGTGCATAGGTTCTTTTGGATTGGTGTTTCAGGGTTCCTAGGATATAATCCTAGCAGTGGAATTGCTGGGTCAAAAGGTAGATCCATTTTTAGTTTTCTTAGAAATTTCCACACTGCTTTCCATAGTGGTTGTACCAGTCTGCAATCCCACCAACAGTGCACTAGGGTCCCCTTTTCTCCACAACCTCTCCAATACTTGTTGTTTGTTGCTTTGTTTATGATGGCCATTCTGACTGGTGTGAGGTGGTATCTCATTGTGGTTTTAATTTGCATCTCTCTGATAGCTAGCGACATTGAGCATCTTTTCATGTGTCTCTGGATCCTCTGTATGTCCTCCTTGGAGAAGTGTCTGTTCAAGTCTTTTGCCCATTTTTTAATTGGGTTGCTTGTCTTCTTAGAGTGGAGTCATGTAAGTTCTTTATATATTTTGGAGATTAAACCCTTGTCTGAGGTATCATTGGCAAATATGTTTTCCCATATAGTTGGTTCTCTTTTTATTTTAATGCTCTTTTCTTTAGCCATGCAGAAGCTTTTTATTTTGATGAGATCCCATTTATTTATTCTTTCCTTTATGTCCCTTGCTTTACGGGACATATCAGTAAAAATGTTGCATGAAATATCTGAGATTTTCCTGCCTATGTTCTCCTCTAGGACTTTAATGGTGTCACGGCTTATATTTAATCTTTTATTTTTGAATTTATTTTTGTGTATAGTGTAAGTTGGTGTTCAAGTTTCATTTTTTTTGCATGTAGCTGTCCAGTTCTCCCAACACCACTTGTTGAAGAGGCTACTTTTACTCCATTTTATGTTGCTGCCTCCTTTGTTGAATATTAATTGACCATAGAGAATTAGGTTTATTTCTGGACTCTCTGTTCTATTCCACTGGTCCATGAGCCTGTCTTTGTGCCAGTACCATGCTGTTTTGGTTACAGTGGCCTTGTAATACAGTTTCATGTCAGGTATTGTGATCCCTCCTACTTTGCTCTTCTTTCTCAAAATTGCTGCAGCTAATCAAGGTCATTTATGGTTCCATGGAAATGTTTGAAGTGTTTGTTCTATGTCTGTGAAATATGTCATTGATACTTTAATAGGTATTGCATTGAATTTGTAAATTGCTTTGGATTATATGGACATTTTGATGATGTTGATTCTTCCAATCCATGAACATGGTATATGTTTCCATTTGTTTGTGTCTTCCTTGATTTCTTTCTTCAGTATTGTATAGTTTTCTGCATACAGGTCTTTTACCTCCTTGGTTAGGTTTATTCCTACGTATTTTATTTTTCTTTTTGCTATATCAAATGGGATTTTTTCCTTGACTTCTGCTTCTGCTGTTTCATTGTTGGTATACAAAAATGCCTTTGATTTCTGGATATTGACTTTGTATCCCGCTGTTTGGCCAAATTCATCTATTAGGTCGAGAAGCTTTTTGGCCGAGTCTATGGGATTTTCTATGTAGACTATCATGTCATCTGCAAACAATGATAGTTTTGTTTCCTCCTTTCCAATTTGGATGCCTTTTATTTCCTTTTCTTGTGTAATCACTGTGGCTAAGACTTCCCATACTATATTGAATAGAAGTGGTGAAAGTGAACAACCTTGTCTTGTTCCTGATCTTAGTGGAAAAGATTTTAATTTTTGCCCATTGAGTATGATGTTGGCTGCAGGTCTCTCATATATGGCCTTGATTATGTTAAGGAATGCTCCCTCAATTCCCACTTTGCTGAGTGTTTTTATCATAAAAGGGTGATGTACCTTATCAAATGCTTTTACTGCATCTATTGATATGATCATGTGATTTTTGTCTTTGCTTTTGTTTATGTGATGTATTACATTTACTGATTTGTGAATGTTGAACCATCCTTGCATCCCAGGGATGAATCCCACTTGGTCATGGTGTATGATGCTTTTAATGTACTGTTGGATGTAGTTTGCCAATATTTTGTTGAGAATTTTAGCATCTATGTTCATCAGCGATAGGGGCCTGAAGTTTTCTTTCTTTGTTATGTCTTTATCTGGTTTGGGGATTAGAATGATGCTGGCTTCATAAAAAGAGTTTGGGAGTCTTCCATCATTTTGGATTTTTTCGAAAAGTTTGTGAAGGATAAGGGCTAGCTCTTCCTTAAATGCTTTGTAAAATTCTCCTGTGAAACCATCTGGTCCAGGGCTTTTGTGTGTTGGGAGGTATTTGATTACTGCTTCAATTTCATCTGCTGTTATTGATCTGTTCAGGTTTTCTGCTTCTTCTTCATTGAGTTTTGGCAGATTATATTTTTCTAGAAACTTGTCCATTTCACCTAGGTTTTCAAATTTCTTGGCATACAGTTCTTCATAGTAATTTCTTACAATCCTTTGTATTTCTGTGGTGTCAGTTATAATCTCTCCTCTTTCATTTCTGATTGTGTTTATTTGGGTCCTCTCTCTTTTTTTCTTGATGAGCCTGCTTAAAGATTTATCGATTTTGTTTGTCTTTTCAAAGAACCAGCTCCTGGATTCATTGATCCTTAGAATTGTGCTTTTAGTCTCTATGTCATTTAATTCTGCTCTGATCTTGATTATTTCCTTCCTTCTACTTGCTCTGGGCTGTCTTTGTTGTTGTTCCTTGAGTTCTTGTAGGCATAGGGTTAAGTTGTTTGTTTGAGATGTTTCTATCTTTTTTAGGTAGGCCTGTATGGCTATAAACTTCCCTCTGAGGACTGCCTTTGCTGTGCCCCGTAAGTTGTGAGTTCATTTTCATTTGTTTCCAGAAATTTTTTGATTTCCCCCCTAATTTCATTCTTGACCCACTCATTGTTTAATAGCATGCTATTCAATCTCCATGATTTTGAGGAATTTGGGTTTTTCCCCTTGGGGTTGGTTTCTAGTTTCAGTCTCTTGTGATTGGAGAAAATGATTGGTATGATTTCAATTTTCTTGAATTTGTTGAGGCTAGTTTTTTGTCCTATCATGTGGTCTATTTTTGAGAATGTTCCATGTGCATTTGAAAAGAATGTGTATTTAGTTTCTTTGGGATGAAGGGCTCTATATATGTCAGTTAAGTCCATTTCATCTAGAGTGTTGTTCAATGCCACAATATCTTTGTTGATATTTTGTTTAGAAGATCTGTCCATTTTTGACAGTGGGGTGTTAAAATCCCCTACCATAATTGTGTTGCTGTCAATATCTTTCTTGAAGTCCTCAAAGATTTTCTTGATGTATTTAGGTGCTCCTATGTTGGGTGCATATATATTTACAATGTTTATGTCTTCTTGGTGGATTCTCCCCTTGAGTAGTGTGAAGTGACCTTCTGGGTCTCTCTTTATGGCTCTTCTTTTGAAGTCTATTTTGTCCAATATGAGTATTGCTACCACGGCTCTTTTTTCCTGTCCATTTGCTTGGAAAATTTGTTTCCAGCCCTTCACTTTGAGTCTGTGTAGGTCTTTTGTCTTGAGGTGGGTCTCTTGTAGGCAGCATATGTGTGGGTCATGCTTTCTTATCCATTGAGCTACTCTGTGCCTTTTTATTGGAACATTTAATCCATTTACATTTAAGGTTATTATTGATAGGTACTTATTCATTGCCATTTTTGTACCTGTGTTCCTCTCTCTCTCTTTTCCTTCCTTTCCTTAAAGCAGTCCCTTTAGTATCTCTTGCAGAACTGTTTTGGTAGAGGTGTATTCTTTTTGACTTCTTTTGTCTGGGAAGCTCCTTATTTGGCTCCTTATTTGGAGAGACCGGGGATGGAGGCATGGAGGAGAGAACTGAGAGACCAGCCGCTGGAATCCTCATCCCTAGTCATCTCCCATACTTGGTCCTCCAACTCGCTGATCCGATCTTCTGCTTCATTCATTCTGCATTTCATTTCTTCTATTGTGTTCTTCAGAAATTATATTTTTCATTTCCTCTTGGCCCTTGTTGATAGTTTCTATTTCCTTTTTCATGTTGATATAGTTTGCAGTGAGTTCATCATAGCTTCCCTGTAGTTTCTGGTAGCTCATTGAGAGCTCTTGGAGCTTCCTGACAACCATTGCTTTGAACTCAAAATCTGATAGTTGAGTTGCCTCCATGTCATTTAGCATTCTTTCTGGGGCTTCCTCCTTCTCTTTCGTTTGGGGAGTGAGTGTTTCTTTGTCTTCCCATTGTTTGTGAGGCTCTTCTTATTAGGCTCAGCTTCTTAAATTGATTTGTTCTGGTTCCCTGGGTTTATGGTGTGAACTTCTGTGGTAGAATACCTGTGAGATTCAGTGGTGCTCTCTCCTTCGGGTATCCTGTTACTCACAGCTTCCACTGTCTCAGCTATTGAAATGCCCCCTCTTTGGGACCAACTCTGGTTTTTTCACAGTTCCAGGGGGTTTTTTTTTGTTTTGTTTTGTTTTGTTTTTGTCTCACTCATGGGTATTTAAAAAGAGAAAAGAGGAAGAAAAAATAAAATAAGAAAAAAATGAAAAGAGAAGAAAGAAAAGCAGAAAGAAAAAGAAAAGAACAAAGAGGAAGGAAAAAGAGATAAGATTGAAAAGAAAGGAAGAAGGAATAAAACAATAAAGAAGTAATGAGAAGCAAATGGAGTTGAGGGGTAAAAAAAGATAAAAATAATGAAAAAATAATCAAACAAACAAACAACAACAACAACAAAAACCCACCAACTCTTGCTGTTATCAGTCTTGCCAAGCCAGTTTTTCTGGTATTTCTGGCTGCAATGGCCAAGGGGTGACAGTATCACTTTTCTCCCCGTTCAGCACTCAGTTATCTTTGGGCTACTGTCCTCAGAGCTAGCCTAGGGCCTGTCCGCAGAGGGCCTCAGACTTATCTTCTGAGGTGGCATGCGCCTACCACTGGTCACACGCAGGCACTTATGATCTCCCAGCCTTCCATGCACGAGCACCGACTGTCGCGGGGGTGCCGATTGGTCACCACGCAGGTCCCCAAGGGCACACGGGCACCGAGTGACTGCAGCTCAGGTTTCCCATGTTGCACAGGTGCTGAGCTACCACAGAGCAGGTCCCTGGTGTTGCACAAGCACCAGGCAACTGCAGTGCCCCTCCCCCGGTGGCGGTGCACTGCCGCTGATGAATCCCCATGCAGCTATCCCCAATGGCGAGCTCTGATGTGCAGACCTCCCAGGGCTATGAGACCTTAACTCCTCTCTATACGATTTCAAGCAACCAGGTTTATCCCAGTGCTGCTGAAACCTTGTTTGGCTGGGCAGGGAGCGGTTGACCCAATTCCCTCCCTAGAGTCTTATGGTGAGCTCTGGTCTGGGACCTCAGCCCCCGCCCTGGTCTCCATGCTGTTGGAGTACTCTCCTTACTGTCTGGTTTTTCAATGCCTGCTGCAATTTTCGATCTCCTGTTTTCAAATATGCTGTGTTTCTGATGTCTGTTTGCTCTGTTCCACCGTAAATTGGCCAGGTTTTTCTCCTGTGTGTAGGGGGAACTGGAATGTGCTTCCTCCTACTGTGCCACCATCTTTCTTCCTGATGGTCAGCTTTAGAAGGAGTCTGAAGAGAGAATTTCAAAGGTGGGTTAAACTAGAAGCAGAAAAATGGTGGATGGGGCTTACTTAAGGCTCACTTACATAAGCCTTTTACTAAATAAGTTATATGCCCAGGGAGTGCCTATCCACATCACCTGCCCACTTAGGAATTTATTCCCAGTTTCCTCCACAAGAGGTAACCCAGCCAAAGCCTGAGGTGTCCTTGCAGTTGGAAAGTAGATTGTCGGCCTGGTCCTGTTTATGTGGCACTTACTCACCAAGAAGGTCTAGAGCCCTCAAAGTCCAAGGCAAGATGGTCTGTGTCTCTCCTGGGCAAAACACTGACACCCCCTGACTCAAAGTGCAGGTGGGGATGGGGCGGGGAGGATGCACAGACCGTGCTTCTGGACATTATTCCCAGTGACCCAACTTTGACCTCACTGTCCATATCGAGAGAGAACTGACACGAAGGTATTTTCATTCTAAAAGAGTACTCTAGTGATTCAAAGAAATGTATCTCTAATGGTAGAACTTCAAGTACAAAGCATGACAAAGATATTTGGGGTGGGATGTTCTTCTACCTTGTATTGTTCGAATGACCTCATAGGTAGCTCCCCACTTCATCATCTTGAGAGGTTGACTCTGCCCTTTGGATCTTGAGAAACATTTGCCTCATTGTCTTCCTTAGGTTTCTCATGGATTTCAGTCAGCTTCAAGGACTTACTGATAATGGGTATTTATACATTGATTTTATCAGCAGACAATAGATAATTGCTTCTCTCAGAGAACAGGGAGGGAGCCATGACAGTCATGTCAATAGCAAAGGGAGAATATGTTTGCACACCCTCAGGTGCTTAGGGGAGATAGGTTTTATTACCTCCTTTTAATAAAACAAGAACAGCAGGAACTGGGAGGCTGCTGACTCCAGGACTGTCACTGCAGATGTACATACAGTGAGCACTCCACCCTTTTGATGATTCTGTCTGGCCATCTACAACAAGGGAGGGAGCTGGCTTAAGATAATAAGCCCAATGAAAGTGATGTCTTCACATTTTATTTTCTACAGCAATCAGTTTGGAGAATTTGAGCTTTGTCGTTACACATTTCTCCTCAATTAAGCTTTTGCTAATGATTTTCCCTCTCTAGGCCTCTAAACAAGCCACTTTAGCAATGAGGCACTCTGACCTGGAGTTTTTATAGCACACAAGAGGGATGCTTCTGAAATACACAAAAGATTTTGGTCACAGATATCCAGTATGGGACTGTGTCGATTCTGTTTTAATAATGTTTTTTAAAAATAAATTATGACATCAATATTTTTAAATTAAAACTTATTTGCAATTTTTTAAATCAAAACTTACTTTCAAGTTATTTTCTAATGCTAGAAATGTTACTATACAGGGACTGGGCCCAGAGTGGGTCTGCCTTGAGTGGGCTGGTAGTATGATAGTGTATGGGTCCCTTTTTTTTCTTTGTTTTTTTTTTAATTATATTTTATTGATTATGCTATTGCAGTTGTCCCATTTCTCCCCCATCAACCCCCGCCCACCCACATTCCCCACCTTTAGTTTATGTCCATGTGTCATAAGTTCTTTAGCTTCTACTTTTCCCAAGCTATTCTTACCCTCCCCCTGTCTATTTTCTATCCACCATCTATGCTACTTATTCTCTGTACTTTTCCCCCTCTCCTCCTCCCACTCCCCTGTTGCTAACCCTCCATGTGATCTCCATTTCTGTGTTCCTGCTCCTGGTCTAGCTGTTTGCTTAGTTTGCTTTTGTTTTAGGTGAGGTTGTTAATATTTGTGAGTTTGTTATCTTTTTACTGTCCTATTTTTTATCTTCTTTTTCTTAGATAAGTCCCTTTAACATTTCATATAACAAGGGCTTGGTGATGATGAACTCCTTGAACTTGACCTTATCTGAGAAGCACTTTATCTTCCCTTCCATTCTAAATGACAGCTTTGCTGGACTGAGCAATCTCCTTGACTTTCGTGATTTGAAATACTTCTTTCCAGCCCCTTCTTGCCTGGAAGTTCTCTTTTGAGAAATCAGCTGACAGTCTGATGGGAACTCCTTTGTAGGTAACTGTGCATTTATCCCTTGCTGCTTCTAGAATTCTCTCCTTCATTTTAATCTTGGCTAATGTAGTTATGATGTGTCTTGGTGTGTTCCTCCTTGAGTCCACCTTCTTTGGGACTCTCTGAGCTTCCTGGACTTCCTGGAAGTCTATTTCCTTTGCCAGTTTGGGGAAGTTCTCCTTTATTATTTGTTCAAATAAGTTTTCCACTTGTTGCTGTTCCTCTTCCCCTTCTGGCACCCCTATAATTCAGATGTGGGGATGTTTAAAGGTGTCCTGGAGGTCCCTAAGCCTCTCCTCATTTTTTGAATTCTTGTTTCTTCCTTGTTTTCTGTTTGGTTGTTTCTTTCTTCCTTCTGGTCCACTCCATTGATTTGAATCCCAGTTTTCCTCCCATCACTATTGGTTCCCTGTGCATTTTTCTTCATTTCACTTATTGTAGCCTCCATTTGTTCTTCTAATTTGTGACCAAAATCAATCAATTCTGTGAGTTTCCTAATCACCAGAGTTTTGAACTGTGCTTCTGATAGGTTGGCTACCAATACTATGAGCTCTGCATCTGATAGGCTGACCACCTCCTGGTTGTTCAGATGAATCAGCTCCGGGGCCCCCATCTGCTCTCCCGTCTGAGCCATCCTTGGTTTTAGTCTTTCTGTTTTTGTCTGGTCATGGCTTCTACATAGTGAGGGGTAAAGCCTTAGGTGTTCCCCAGGGCGGGCAGCCCAGTCGCTGGGTTGTGATGTTAGATGTGGGGGCGGGGTCCGAGAGGGAACAATCTCGCTTGCTCCTCGCTCTCGTGCAGCTTCCTGTCCTCAGCCTCCTTCCCTTGTCAATTTGGGCCCCTCTGGTGCTGACCTCCGTGAGGGTGGGCCTGTGCACACTCCAGGACCCCGCAGGTCTCCCCAACGAACTCTCCTGTGAGGCTGGGACTCCTTTCCAGCACCTCAGCCCCTACAAATATTTTCAATGAGTGCTTCTAGGCTTCACTTCCCGGCTCTGGGGCCCTGTATTGAGCAGTCCATCCTTTGCCCATTTTCGCCTGGTTTATCTATGCGCGAATTTTTGCCCGAGGGCAGCCACCTTGCGTGCCTCACTGGATTTGCTCCCTTTCAGCAACGCCACCTGTGCATGCCTCGCTGGGTCTGCTCCCGTTCTACAACACCGCAGCCTGTGCTCCTGGGGTGACCGTGTGTCTGGCACTGCAACCCAACTTCCCTGGCTGTGGACTCCACTGGCCACTGACTCTGCCCCTCTTACCGGTCTGGGTGAATGTTGTCGGATTCCTGCACTATTTAATTTCCCTCTGTCCTGGTTGGGTTTTCTTTTTCTTTTTCTTCTTCTTCTTCTTTTTTTTTGGTTCTATATTTTTGTTGTCCTTAATCTTGGTTGCAAGAGGAGGCTCAGCATGACCAGTTATGCCTCCATCTTGGCCGGAATAGTGTGTGGGTTCTTGACTTCATGCAGGAAGGATTTCAAAATATGCATCCAGGTAATTTTGAGAGTATGTTTATTACAGCTGGGGACAGTGAAATGACAGAAGGGCTTGGGATAGATGAAGCAACAGTAAAGAGTCTTGGCAGGGCTGCTTTGGGTTATTATTTTTTTTTTTAAAGAGAGGGAGAGAAACATTGATGTGTGAGAGATACATCAATTGGTTGTCTCACACAACCCCAACTGGAGACCTGGCCCACAACCCAGGCATGTGCCCTGGCCATGCAAACCAGCACTCAGTCCCTTGAGCCACACAAGCCAGGCTTCTTTAGATTTTTAGAAACATTATAGGAGAGAAGTGGGCCATGCTGGACTGCAAGAACTCATTGAGAAGTCACAGTGACAGAAGTGAGCCAAGGCAAGGCTGCTGTTAGCTCATCGGAAAGTCGGAGAAAATGGAAGTAGGGGGCTTTGGAGACAGGTTCAGGTGGTTAACCTGGGATGAGCTGATGCTGCCCACTGCTCCCCTGGTTGCAAATCTCATGGGGACCCCTGGAGTTTAGGAGAAAGAGAGCAAAATACACACTTCAGGGAGAAAGGCATGGGTGTGCTCTAGAAAGAATATGCTTTGGGCCCTTTGCCTTGAGGCTTCTTATGTTTCTTTAGCCAATGGGAATCCTAGGTGAGACCTCAGGGGATGATCTTAACAGATTATTCATTAGCTTTCTAGGTGTGTCCTTCAATATGTTGATTACAAAAAGGTGGGTATAAAAGGGTCAGGGTTATTTTCTGGTTAGTTTCATTTTTTAAAAAAATGTCCTGGCCTGCCCTGGGACAGTCTGGAATGTGTAAACCATTTGTTCCTGTGTCCTTGGTTAGGGAAGATAAAACCTTGTGATTCATTAGCTGACTATAGATAGCTCAAATTTTCTGGCCTCGTTTGATCTTTGATTATTTTGTCTGAGTTTCCCTTATTCTATTTCTCAAGGAATTTCCCTAGCTTCTTACTATCCTGCCCCAGGAATAATAACTGTGGTTCCTTTTAGGATAACAGCATACTTTGTAGTTTATGTATTTTAATATATTTTTGCCAGCCACTAATGAGCTCTGTCACAAGTTACCTACATTCTCTGTGCCTCAGTTTCCTCATCTGTAAAATTGGCACGATAGTAATACCTTACAGCATTGTTATAAAGATTAAGTGAGGAAATCCATATCTTTAATGCCCTTAGCACAGTCTAGAGCACTCTACCAAACCTAGGTATCACTAGTATATTATAGTTGTTTTGAATTACAAAGTAATATGTGCTAGTTATAAAAATAAATTTTAAAAAGTCCAAAGAGTATAGATGTTTATAAAGTAAAACATGATAGTATTCACTCTTCATCCAGCCCCTCCCAATCCTACCTCTGAGAGATAGCCACCATATATTGACCCAATTTTTCTATGCGTATTTATGAAACCATCTTAGAACTTTGGTTGTCCCCTCTAACAACTGATCATGGACATCCATACAGAGCATGTCCCCTGGAGCCTGTTTACATACTATGAATATTAGCTCCTTACCTGATTGGTATGTGTCTCCAGTTTGTATTCAGCACAGCTTTCATACTTCTACATAGTCAAGTTCTCACTCTTTGCCTGACACCTATTGGGTTTTGTATATTGCTTAGAAAGACCTTTACAGTTGCCAGCATTTACAAATATACTTCCTGGAGAAAACAAAGACTTGTACAACTCAAGAGAAATTTTGGAGCATACATTCAATTTTGTGATTCATCGGTGTGAGTGTATTTTGCTTTTTACTGGAGTTCAAAGGCTGAAACCCTTTTAGGTGTTGGGAATACTACCTTTAACTAATGATGGGAAATGCAGTTATGAGGACAGCCCACACCTTGCACTGGTCTCTTCATTGTACCCCATAGGCTTCCTATTGGTCATGGTGTATGTGGTGGAGTGGAGGTCAATAATTTGATGTTCTATGTAGTTGAACCTGTGGTCTAACCAGCATGGAGTATAAGAAGATGGTTTTCTCTTATTTCCTTATTTCAGGTCATTGTCAAAGATAATAACAGCAAAACCATTTGGAGGCTCAAAAGTTAGTAATAAAGCCAGTTAAAGCCACATGTAGTTCTTGGTAAGTCCCATTAAGCCCTCCACATTCTTGAGACACTATCTCTGAGAATATCACACAAAGACACTTATTAAAAAGACAAGTGGAGTCCTAACTGGTGTGGGTCAGTGGATTGAGCACTGGCCTGTGAACTGAAAGATTGTTGATTTGATTTCCAGTCAACACACAGGCCTGGGTTGCAGGCCAGGTCCACAAATGGGGGCATGTGAGAGGAAACTGACTGGTGTTTCTCTTCCTCTCTTTTCCCCTTCCTTCTCTAGGAAAATAAATAAAATCTTTAAAAAGAAAAGAGAAGTGGATATGTAAAAGAAAAAAGCAATTGTTACATTTTTGAGAGGAAGATATGACCTTTTTCTTTTTTTAAAGTATATTTTATTGATTATGCTATTACAGTTGTCCCGATTTTTCCCTCTTCCCCCCCCTCCACCCAGTACTCCCTTTCCCTCCAGCAATACCCCTCTCCTTATTTCGTGTTCATGGGTCATGTGTGTAAGTTCTTTGGTTTCTCCATTTTCTATGCTATTCTTAACATTTGCCTATCTATTTTATTCCTAGCAATTATGCTTCTTAATCCCTCCACCATTCCCCCCATTCTCTCCCTTCCCTCTCCAGCTGATAACCCTCCAAATGATCTCCATACCTATGTTTTTATACCTGTTCTGGTTGTCTGCTTAGTTTATTTTGTTTTGTTTCAGATTCAGTTGTTGATGGTTGTGAATTTGTTGCCATTTTAATGTTCATAGTTTTGATCTTCCTCTTTTTTAAAAATTAGTCCTTTTAATATTTCATATAATACTGGCTTGGTGATGATGAATTCCTTTAGCTTTACCTTGTCTGGGAAGCATGATATTTGTATGAGTATCTTATTACTCATGCCTTGCCCTATATTTTTTCTCAGAAAACACTGTGTCTGTATAACATCAGTACTATAACTGCCTGAGAAATACATAATTAATTAATCTCTAATATTTTCTTTACAGAGTGCCAAATAATTGGATGGATCAATTTTTAAAAACCCAAAGGCTATTTTAAAGCCTTATAGACACTTATATACATTTATATAAATGTATATTTAAATTCAACAAACATTTATTCAATGCCTACTATCTCAAATAGTTCTGTTAGGAGTTATGGGGTTTTGAAGATAAAAAAATGGTAATATTTGTTCACAAGTTAGTTATTTATATTTCTTACTTATTTTCTAGACTTTTTCAGGGAAATATTTAGAAGAATATCAAGCATTACAAGCAGAATGCTTTATATTTTATGGTAGGGACAATTATCTGTGTGGTCTCATGTTAATCAATTGGGATGGTCTTCAGACTCTGCTATCATTTTTAAAGGCATCATGTGACTTCCATGTGGTCTAGGATGACCCTTGCCTTTGGCATAGTCTTCAAACCCTAGCATAGGCCCCTCCCACAATAACCAAGCTCTGAAAGACCAATACAGTACAGTGGAAAGGACAGTGTGTGTCTTTCCAGGATAGATCTTTAAAGAATGGCAGTTTAGGCACTCTCCCTATTGAAGACCTGCCCACGCTTTTCCCATTCCCTTTTTACACTCAGGTACATTACCTTTGCCTTTCTCCTAAACTCCAAGGCCCCTCTTTTTCTTCTGTAACTAGTTTCCTGAGCCTATGCAGCCCAGTTGACTCATTTCTACTACTTCTGTAACTTTCTAAATAAAATCTCTCTTATAATTTTGATAGGGGAACTCAAGAATGAAAGATTTTAGCCTTTGTTATAATTGATAGGCTTAAGTAATTAATGCACATCGGGGAAACTATTATTCCAGAAACTGTAATGCAGTGACTCCAGGAGGTCACAAGCAATTCAATCTTTGTGCCCTATGGGGTGTGCAAGCTGTGCAGAGGGTATCTGAGCCATTGTGTTCCAGGGTGGGAAACCCTGAAATGCAGATAAAGAATTGTTGGCTAGCAGATGAAGAAGTACTAGGAAAATGCTGCTGGACTGCAACTCTTATTCAATTAACCTTTTTCCCAAGCCACTTACCTACCCTTCTATCCAATTAACATTTTTTCCAAACCCTTTACCTACCCTTTCTTCTCTTTACACAAAGCTTGGCTTGAAATGATGTGCTAAGACAGTCTTTCAGGGTACATAACATGCTGTCTTCTCAGATCACCAGCCATCTGAATAAAGTGCCCATGAACATTCAATCCTTGTCTCTACTCATCAGTTCTGATAGTGACAGGCAGCAAGAATGTCGAGTTTTCCTGTTTATAAGTATTCCATGTTGGCAGCAAACAAATGCAACTTGAAGACTCTTAAGCTAAAGACACTGATAATGCTTCTGAATACTAAGAAAATAATTTAATCATTATACATTTATGGGAATATGATGCCTTAAAACATATGGGAATTACTGTGAAGCTTAGAAATCAGCAGGTACATTTAGGGAAAAAAGTATATATATTTATAGAAATGAGCAGGTACAATATGGTAATGAAGATTTTTATATGCTTATATTTTGCCTACTTCTAAGAATTATTAAAACAACAATATTGATTCAGTTTCTGTGAGTCAACTATTATCTCTTACATTTCTGTAGGTTAACTATTGGTCAGTGGCTTAGCTGGAAGATTCTAGCTTCAGTGTCTTTTATGAAGAGATAGGCCAATATTGGCTGAGGCCAAAACTCCCTGAAGACTTAAGTGGGGGTTAGAGACAACTTTCAAGGTGGATCACTCATAGCTAGCAAGTTTGTGTTGGCTAAGGTGGAAGGCCTCAGTTCCTCTCTATATTGACCTCTCTACAAGGCTATATGAGTGTCCTCATAGTAAGTTGCCTAGATTCCTCAGACCTGGGGTAGCAATTTTGTTTTTCTGTAAAAGACCAGATAGTAATTTTTTTGAGCATTGTGGGCCATGTCAGTCTTTGTCACATATTCTTCTTTTTTATTTCATTTATTTTTCACAATTATTTTAAGATTTTATTTATTTATTTTTAGAAAGAGGGGGAGGGAGGGAAAGAGAGGGAGAGAAACATTGATGTAAGAGAGAAACATCAATCAGTTGTCTCTTACACATTCTCAAACAGGGACAAACTTGCAACCCAGGCATGTGCCCTGACCAGGAATCAAACCAACAACGTTTTGCTTTACGGGATGGTGCCCAACCAACTGAGCTATACCATAGTTGGGGTTATTCTTTTTTTTTTTAAAAAGATATACTTTAAAAATATAAAAATCAATTTCATCTTACATATAAAAACATATAAAAACAGTCTGTGGACTGAATTTTGCCCATAAACCCTAATTTGTCCCTACCCTAGAGTAAGTAATCCAAGAGACTAAGATGGAAACCATAATTTTTTAAAAATATAGCTTATTGATTATGCTATTACAGTTGTCCCATTTTCCCCCTTCACTCCCCTCCACCCTGCATACTCTCTTCCACCCACATTCGTCCCCTTTAGTTCTTGTCTATGTGTAATATTTATAAGTTCTTCAGCTTCTACACTTCCCATACTATTCTCACCCTCCCCCTGTCTATTTTCTACCTACCATCTATACTACTTATTCTCTGTAACTTTTCTCCCTCTCTCCTCCTCCCACTCCCCTGTTGCTAACCCTCCATGTAATTTCCATTTCTGTGGTTCTGTTCCTGTTCTAGATATTGCCTCAGTTTGCTTTTGTTTTAGGTGTAGTTGTTAATAATTGTGTGTTTGCTGTCATTTTATTGTACATGTTTTTTATCTTCTTTTTCTTAGATAAGTCCCTTTAACATTTCATATCATAAGGGCTTGGTGATGATGAACTCCTTTAACTTGACCTTATCTGAGAAGCACTTTATCTGCCCTTCCATTCTAAATGAAAACTATGCTGGATAGAGCAATCTTGGATGTGGGTCCTTGACTTTCAAGACTTGGAATACTTCCTTTCAGCCCCTTCTTGCCTGTAAGGTCTCTTTTGAGAAATCAGCTGACAGTCTGATGGGAACTCCTTTGTAGGCAACTGTCTCCTTATCTCCTGCTGCTTCTAGAATTCTCTCCTTCATTTTAATCTTGGGTAATGTAATTATGATGTGCCTTGGTGTGTTCCTCCTTGGGTTGAACTTCTTTGGGACTCTCTGAGCTTCCTGGACTTCCTGGAAGTGTATTTCCTTTGCCAGCTTGGGGAAGTTCTCCTTTATTATTTGTTCAAATAAGTTTTCCACTTGTTGCTCTTCCTCTTCCCCTTCTGGTACCCCTATAATTCGGATGTGGGGATGTTTAAAGATGTACTAGAGGTTCCTAAGCCTCTCCTCATTTTTTTGAATTCTTGTTTCTTCCTTCTTTTCTGTTTGGTTGTTTCTTTCTTCCTTTTAGTCCACTCCATTGATTTGAGTCCCAGTTTTCCTCCCATCACTATTGGTTCCCTGTGCGTTTTCCTTCATTTCACTTATTGTAGCCTTCATTTGTTCATCTAATTTGCTACCAAATTCAACCAATTCTGTGAGCATCCTATGCTTTGAACTGTGCATCTGATAGGTTGGCTATCTCTTGGTTGCTTAGATGTATTATATGTGGAGTTTTAATCTGTTCTTTCATTTGGGCCATTTTTTTTGTCTTGCTGCACCTGTTACGTAGTGAGGGGTGGAGCCTTATGTGTTCACCTGGGTGGGGCAACCCAGTCACTGGGTTATGACAGTGTATGAGGGGGAGGGGTTTGAGAGGGAACAATGGCACTTGCTCTGCTCTCTGCCAGATTTCAGTCACTTCCCCTGCTTCTCCCAAGCAAACTGGGCCCTTCTGATGCTGATTCCCTGTGAGTGGGTTTGTATATGTTCTAGGACCCTGTGGGTCTCTCCAACGAACTCTCCTGTGAGGCTGGGAGTCTCTCCTGGCACCTCAACCCCCACAGGTGTTTTTAATCAATGCTTTTAGGCTTTATTTCCCCATGCTGAGACCCTGGGTTGCACGGTCTGTCTCACTCCCCAGTTTTGCCTGGTTTATCTGTGCGCGAATGTGGGACCACCCAGTCTGCCAGCCGTCTTGTGGGCCAAGCCCCTCCACAATCTGCCACCTTGCTGGGCCCACCCGCTACCACCTGCACATCCAGGGTCCACCAGCTGCCAGCCACCACTTTGCCGTAAGTCCTCTCCACCTGGTCACCCAACTCCACCCATCCTACTGGTCTGGATGAATGTTTCTTCTTTAACTCCTTGGTTGTCAGACTTCCATATAGTTCAATTTTCTGTCAGTACTGGTTGTTTTTTTGTTTCTAAATTGTTGTCTTTCTTTTGGTTGTGCGAGGAAGCACAGTGTGTCTACCTACACCTCCATCTTGGCTGGAAGTCCCAGAAACCACCATTTTATTAAAAAATTGAAGCCAGAAAAGTCAGCATTCTTGCTGCCTGTCACTCAGAACTGATAAGTAGAGACAAGGATTGAATGTTCATGGGCACTTTATTCAGATGGCTGGTGATCTGAGAAGACAGCATGTTATGTACCCTGAAAGACTGTCTTAGCACATCATTTCAAGCCAAGCTTTGTGTAAAGAGAAGAAAGGGTAGGTAAAGGGTTTGGAAAAAATGTTAATTGGATAGAAGGGTAGGTAAGTGGCTTGGGAAAAAGGTTAATTGAATAAGAGTTGCAGTCCAGCAGCATTTTCCTAGTACTTCTTCATCTGCTGGCCAACAATTCTTTATCTGCGTTTCAGGGTTTCCCACCCTGGAACACAATGGCTCAGATACCCTCTGCACAGCTTGCACACCCCATAGGGCACAAAGATTGAATTGCTTGTGACCTCCTGGAGTCACTGCATTACAGTTTCTGGAATAATAGTTTCCCCCGATGTGCATTAATTACTTAAGCCTATCAATTATAACAAAGGCTAAAATCTTTCATTCTTGAGTTCCCTTACCACTCTCATTATATCAGGCATTCATATTAATCTGTGAAGAAAGTGAGTTTAGAATTGCTGGCCATCACTTACTCCATCAAGCTCTTTTTTTAAAAAGTAGTCCTGGAGGGCCTCTATTGTTCCCTTTTTACAGGTGAGAAAAAAACATGTTTCACAGAGGTTAAAGGCTATTGTCATAAAATTGGTTAGTAAGAGAGCTAGGATTGAAGCTCAGTCTCCTGACTCCATATTCAAGGATTTGTTTGGTCCACTGTTGAGTATAGGCAGTCCAGAGTGGTTGTTTGCCACAGTGTAACAGAACCACTGGGTTTTATTGCTCTGGGTTCTATTGCCGGCCACTGATAAGACCCATGAATCCCAATGCCAGAGTCTCATGAAAAGGAAAGGAACCATTTATTCAAAAGTTGTACAGGTTTAGAATAATGGCAGAATTCTGCTGTTAAATCCCACGCCCTTTAAAAACAAAAGCTCCCCCACCCCTAAACACACAGTCCTGCCTCCCCTTGCCAAACCAAGCCAGTCAGCAGTACCATCTCTCAGGAAAAGAAATAGAAGTCTGTAGCTTAGCTGGGCAGATTCCTGTCTGTATTCTGGCTTCTTCCAGCTGTCTGTGCTTGGCTAGGCTCTCGCTGTTAATCCAAAACCGCATCCTTGTGGTGGGCCTGCGAGGTCCTTTTGCATCCTTTCAAACTACTTGGCCAACACCTTACACGGCTGCTACATCCTGCTTTTCTGCTCCTTTCTAAGCTGCATGGTCAGTAGAGCTATGGCTGCCCCACACTTGAGTTTTAAATCACAGCATAGATCTTAACTCCGTAACCCTATTTCCAACTCCTCCTACACTGGGCTACACCTGCCAGTATTCTGGTCCCTTCTGCTTCTATCAGCTGCTATTGTTATTCCAGGCATGCTTGGTCCTGTGAGGTGGAAACTGCCTTCAAGCCACTCATTCAGGTGCAGCAACCAAAGTACTGCCTCCCAATGCATCATGGGTTAGAGTCATGATCATCTCCCTGGCTCTGAGCACAGCAGGCACAGCTACTTGACATTACTAAAACACTGGCTGCTTTTTTTAAATATGCAAAGTAACTCTCAATGGCCTTGCTTGGCTTCCCCTTCCCCCAGCCATGTAGTGGGGGAACTTTCCCATTTTGGGTGACCCCAATATTCCCTGTTACAACAGGGCAGAAATACCTGTTCATCTTATCATTAAAATAAGCATGAGGTACAGAAAAATAGATGTTTTTCCGTAGTATCATATAATGTCCATCAAGCTATATTTTTAAGGTCTTCACCATTTGTCTATAATTGTAAGAGTGTTGATTTCAGATATTAAGGTCCAAGTTTATGTTCATTATAAATATTGTGATGAAAATGTAATAAATTTAACTAAAAGTGTAATCTCAAGATATGATCATAGAGTCCTAACTGAGCAAGTCATGGCGGGTAGTCAGGCCGAGGCCCACGTAAGGATTATCTTCGCCTTGAGGAAACCCTGTTCATTGTTTCTGTGCATCTAGGTTAACAGGCCTTTGAAATGTCTCTCTTTCAGATCCACCTGAAGCCTAAGCACCCTTAAGAGAGTATTGTAGCCTTGTTAATGGTCCTGTAATTCAATCCCAGCCATGCTTTCTCCTACCTTCATATAGTCTTCCTTAATCCCAAATGATACTGATAAACTGGGAGTGAACTGAGAGCATAATGTGCAGCCAGACAATATCTTTGTGAACTACCCAGGGCCATGGCAAGGAGACTGAGTTTCCTGGCATTCCTGAAGCAAGGCCACATTACTGGCCAAACAAGCACATGCTCCCCTGCCTACGTGCAAGATGGTGGCAGGAGGAAGTCCTTACACTGAGCATGCACAAGACTAGCAAGAAGTGGGAAAAAGCCCTCCTGACCTCTTCATATACTAAATTGGGAGTGAGACCAGGGAAAGGCAGACACATGTTCAATAAAAATTAAAGTTGCAGCAGGGAGAGGTGCTGGACCAGAGGCCTGTCAGTCTAGCCAGGGGAAAGAAGGAATTGGTCAGAAAGTGGACCCACCCAAAGTGCATGAAAGTTTAGGATGTTAATCAGCCATTCTGAGAAAGCACCTGGTCTGTCCCACAACCAAAAGTAACAAAAACCCAGGGGAACAAACATATTTCTTTCTTGGTCATGGCTGCTGCTCAGGACCTGCACTCAGATGGTTTATTGGCTTATCCTCACCATGGGTCCCGGCCTCTGGCATCCAGAAGGGAGTCTCTTTCTCCCTGACTTGGTGGAGCATATACACTGATGCTTTTGCATGCTTTTCAACCTGGGAGCACAGAACCTTGTGGTCCTAGAATCCACATGGTCAGTGATGGTGCTGGATCCATACACAGCCTCCAGGAGGGAGTCTGAAGCTGGACAGCAGCTGGGAGCAAGCTAAGCTACCTGGATAACTGCTTAGAAGGTGACTTGGGCTCCAAAGGATGGTACTTTATGATGGAGCAAGATTTCTAGGCAATGCCTTTTGTTTAGGACTTGCTGAGGACAGCTGGATTTTGTGTGGGTTTTGCAGAGGAGATGAACTTGAGAAACTTCTGTCCATTTTTAAAAAAAAATATTTTTTATTGATTATGCTATTATAGTTGTCCCAAATTTTCCCCCTTTGCCCTCTCCACCCAAAACCCCTATTTCCTTTAGCAAACCCCCACCCCCTTAGTTCATGGGTGGTGCACGTAAGTTCTTTTGCTACTCCATTTCCTGTATTGTTCTTGACATCCCCCTATTTTGTACTGACCAATTTGTGCTTCTTATTCTCTGCATCTTTTCCCCCATTCTTCCCCACCCCCCACAACTGATAACCCTCCAAATGATCTCCATATCTATGATTCTGTTTCTGTTCTGGTTGTTTGCTTGCTTTGTTTCTTTAGATTCAGTTGTTGATAGTTATGAATTTGTTGCCATTTAAATGTTCATAGTTTTGATCTTCTTTTTCTTAAATAAGTCTCTTTAACATTTCATGTAATAATGGCTTGGCAATGAGGAACTCCTTTAGCTTTACCTTGTCTGGGAAGCACTTTATCTGCCCTTCCATTCTAAATGATAGCTTTGCTGGATAGGGTAACCTAGGTTGCAGGTCCTTGTTTTTAATCACTTTGAATACTTCTTGCCAGTTCCTTCTTGTCTGCAAAGTTTCTTTTGAGAAACCAGGTGATAGTTTGTAGGAACTCCTTTGTAGGTAACTCTCCTTTTCTTTTGCTGCTTTTAAGATTCTCTCTTCATCTTTAAGCTTTGGCATTTTAATTATGATGTGTCTTGGTGTGGTCCTCTTTGGGTCCAACTTGTTTGGGACTCTCCATATTTCCTGGACTTCTGTGTCTATTTCCTTCACCAAATTAGAGATGTTTTCTTTCATTATTTTTTCAAATAAGTTTTCAATTTCTTGGTCTTCCTCTTTTCCTTCCTGTACCCCTATGATTGGATGTTGGTATGTTTAAAGATGTCCCAGAGGCTCCTTAACCTATCCTCATTTTTTAAAATTCTTTTTTCTTCTCACTTTCTGATTGAATGTTTTTTTCTTCCTTGTGTTCCAAATCATTGATTTGATTCTGGACTTTATCCCCTTCACTGTTGGTTTCCTGTAGGTTTTTCTTTATTTTAATTAAAGTAATACTCATTTCTGCCTGGGTCTTTTTTATGCCATTGAAGTACCCTATGAGTTCCTGGAGCATCCTGGTAACCAGGTTTTTGAACCCTGTATTTGATAGATTGCTTATCTCCATTTCCTTTAGTTCTTTTTCTGGATTTTTGTTCTATTCTTTCATGTGGGTCATATTTCTTTGTCTCCTCAACTTGGCAGCCTCCCTGTGTTTTTTTCTGTGTATTATGTAGTGATGCTTTGACTCCCTGTCTTAGTAGCAAGGTCTATTGTAGAAAAGCACACCTGTAAATTGTATGAGGCAGAGCCTTAGGTAATTGCCAGGGGCAAACTGTGTCACCACTCAGTGGCTCTGTGTGGGGAGGGCTAAAAGAGGGGACAATACCATTGCCTGGCCTCTGGAGTTTTGCTTGGGAGGAAGCTGTCTCCCAGTTGCCTTGTTGCCAGTCACTTCACTTTCTCCCCGTAAGCTCCTGGTTTCCTTCCAGCTGTTGCCCTGCTGCTGAATCCTAGAGGAGGTGTGTCTTTCATGAGTTCTAAGTTCATTGCAAGCCCTTTAAGAGGAGTCTCTTGAATCTCACAGTTTCTCCTGCCACCCTAACCCCACTTGTTTTTGCAGCCAGAATTTTTGGGGACTTATCTTCTTGGAGCTGGAACCCTGGGCTGGGTGATCCAGTCTGGTGATGGGACCCCTCACTCCCAGGGCATCCTTCCCAATTTTTATCCACCACATGTAGATGTAGGACCATGTGTTCATGTCTCCATGCTACTCTGCATCTCCACACCTCTCTACCTCTCAGTGCTTCTCCACCCATCTCTGTGTCTCCACCCATCCTACCTGTCTGGATAAATGTGGCTTCTTTAAATCCTTGGTTGTCAGACTTCCATACAGCTCAGTCTTCTGACAATTCTGGTTGATATTTGTTTTGTAGTCTAGTTGTAATTTTTACGTTAGGTGGGCAAGAAGGCAAGGTGTGTTTACTTACACCTCCATCTTGATGGGAAGTACCCCCTCTCCTCTTTCACCAGTCTCTTTCTCTAGAGTTTGCCTTTTTGTGAAGTGAGCAGCCAAACCCCACTTTGTTTCAGTAACACAAATGTATAAAAGAAACTGAAAAACTATAATTTACCAGATCATTGGGGTCTTGCTTCTTGGTATATCATCAATCTGGCCCAAATAAATCTTCATAACATTTTTCTGCAGGTTTAGACTTTTGTTATGTCAACAATATACAAGAAGTTACTAAGTGAGACACTGTCTAGGTGCTGGGTACTTATTGGCAAATAACATCCATACCTCCGCTTTTGTGGATCTTCCAGTCTGCTCAGAGAGCTTCTAGTCTATCTGATATTTTCCCTTTGGTTATCAACTTATTGCTTAATTATTTTTTTAAAACACTGCTTGAATGAAAAGCTATAAGATGTCTTGAGATTCATCAATTACCCAACCTTCGAATTTTTGTAAGATTTTCTTTCTTTCTCAAAGCTAAATCCCTAGATAGGAGAGCAATTAGATCAAGATTTAGAATGACAAAGAGAGAGATAAGGTGATTGCAAATATCACCCCCACTTTAAAAGAGCTATTTCTGTCTTTCACCTAAAATGACTTCTTTTTAAAATTTAATCTTTATTGTATTTTTCCATTACTATTTAGTCATTTTATATACCCTTCCTTCAGCAATCACCTCATTGTCATCCATGTCCACGAGTCCTTTTTCTTTTTTTCTCAATTTCTCTTCCTAACCTCCCCCGCCACCCCACCCCACCTTGGCCCAGCTGTCATTAAAGTGACTTCTTTCTACTAAAAGATATTTGGCTGAAGTAGATGACTTAGCTGATGGTAGAAAAATGAACCATGAATTATAATAGTTTTATAAGATTGTGGCATAATCCGATTTTAACAGTCATTAAATGATAAATGTCAAAACAACAGAGGATCTAAAACAACTTATACTTCACTTTTGGAAAGCAATAAACATTTTATTTTGCTTGCTCTGTAGATTTAAGGTCCCAATTATTGATGACTTTGTTTTAATAATGACTTTAATTACTTTTCATTTCTTGTGCACTGACCAATTGAAAGTAGTAAGAAAGGATGGTCATAGGCATGCAATGTGGCTAAGAAAGTCACTCCAGACTTCAGAAACTTGCTCCAGGAAGCCCATCAGAGAGACAAACCTAAGGAAAAGCCATATGAGAACAAATGAGAATAGTTTATAAGTAAACAAGCTTGTTTTTCAAGGAAAGAGTGACAATGGCAAAAAACTTCAATGGTTATTTCACTGATAACAGATCAAGAAGACAGGTTTTTAGACATCTTCAAGAGTATAAAGGTTGAGGGGAGAGTTGGAGATAGGGTGTGGAGGAGATCTGGGAAGAGATATCCATTCATTCATATAACAGCCCTTTGTGAGCACTTACACTCACTGGGCTGGGCTCTGGACTATGACTTTGAAATACATTTGGTTTGTGCTGCCAACAATCTATTGGGGGAAAACAAAAAGGCAAAAAGGATTTAGAGTACTTAGGAAATGGAGGAATGTGAGCATTCCTGGAAGGCACAACTAACTCACACTTCACAAGTCAGAGAAGGTTTCCTGGAATAATTCCTAAAAGCTGAGATCTTAAGAATGATGAGAGAGATCAAAGAATAGGAGAGAAGGGCATTTCTAAGAGAGAACATTGTGTAGATAAAAAGCTCAGATGCAAGAGAGAGCAAGCATGGAGTGTTTCAGGAAAAGAAAATAATGCATCAGTACAGGGTTGGGAAATAGTGATGGGAGATATGGGTAGGAGTCTTCTAAGTCTAGTGAACTTTGAACTTTAGCTTGAAGGCAAGGGAGTAGTGTGCTCACTCTTCATTTTGAAAAGAAAACTCTGGCTGCAGGGGTTTGGGAAGATGTCATCACTCAGTTGGCAGATAATGGTGGGCTCTACTCAGAAAGTTGCATTGAGGATAGAGAGAATTAGGAGATAAATTAATAAACCTTTAAAAGAAAAAAAAAACAGCAGGAGAGGATTTGATTACTGATAGATAGTTACATGCTGAAAAAAGAGGAGGAAAAATTTCTGACTTTGGCAGCTAAATGGGCCAACTCACTGACACAGGAGACACAGAGGTAGGAGCAGTTGACTGGAAGGTGGGGGAAGGTTGAATTAAAAGTGGCTGGAGGATATGTTGAGTTGAATCTCAGGAGGAGACTAGGCTTAGAGGTTTCAGAGTCATCTGCATAGAAGGCAGAAGAGAAGAAGATTCAAGATAGAACCCTGAGACAGGTTCACATAGGAGAGAAAGAAGAGCATATAAAAGAGATTTATGTGGGCTTTTGCGAGAGGTAAGAGAAAAATCGCAAGAAGGTGGTATCAGGGAAACCCAGGGACCAGAGCTTGCCAGAGGGACGAGTGGTCAACAACGTTCAATGCCATTGAGAACCACATAGAAGCAGCAAACTCAATTGAGAGATATTCTACAAAATAAGTGATCTGTACTCTTCAAGAAATATAAAAAAGACTGAGAAACAGAGGTTAAAGGACACTAAAGGATATAAAAATGAACCATGAAGTATACCATCATGCAATGCATGATCTGGGATCTTCTTTTGCTACATCTTTTATCATTTTAATGGTTGCACAATAATTATTATTAATTTCATTCAACTATATTTGAGTTTGTCATTTTCCTGAAAAGAGAGTAATTTAATGTTATTCTAGACTTTCTCTAATCACAGACTATTCTGTTACTTTGGAGTTTTTATAAGATGTCTCATAATAAAAGTGAAAATCAAAATTATACACTTTGATTGTTAATGCACTGTCAACAAAAGAATGTCCAGCTTATAGAAAAGTTTTTTTAAAGTTCATTTGAGCTAAAATTTTTCTTTGTTTTTTTTGCCACAGTGTGTCAGGCCGTCTGCTCATCATGCCCTCCAAAATATCCTTCCACCCACAAACTTACTAGGCCCTCTCAGACAAGGGGCCCTCATCTGGATGCCCAGAAACCTAGCAGCCTCAGCCACAGGACCCCACCAGCACAGAACTTCCCCCTTGGTCCCTTCTCCCTTCCCACCACCTCCCTCCACAGTTGGTCCAGAATCACCATCTGGAGAGCCAGGTTCTTGCATCCTGGATATTGCTGAGCCCACTGCATTGTTTGTTTGTTTGTTTGTTTGTTGTGTGTGTGTGTGTGTGTGCACGCTTTTAATTTGAGGACATGCCCAGAAGCAAAATCTCAAGAGACTGATAAAATGTTCTAGATCATGGCAGTTTTGCAGCTTATTTTATATATTCAAAGCGAAAGAGAAGAGGTAAAGATTGTTATGAAATCCATGATGGTAGATTAAAGTGGGGGAAGCAAAATGGGGAAATCTCTAGAATTCAATAAAAAGCAAAATGGAGAAACACATATTTCTTTTATATTTTTGGGCTACAGGATAGATAATATTTAACATTTATAGTACATAGAGACAGTATTCAGGGAACAAGAAAACAATGAGGAGTTTCATGGTCTTGTGCTCTGGTGCTACAGGTTGCGTTTCCAAGGGATCTAGAAAAGAGAATTACTCTGCTGTTTGAAAGGTACCATATGTTACCTTAAATGCCTAAATACAATGGACAGAGCTCACTTAAGGTAAAGATTGACCTTTGCTAAGTAAGGTACGGGCTTCATGTGACTACTTGCCATGGTTTTCCCAGTTAGGGATCTATAATCAGATCATTCTATATCATTTTTTACAATCATCAAGTTTGTAAGGCCTGCCACATGCCACTACCCACCCCAGCTTGTCAGGTTTAATATATGGCCCCTTCTTTATTCATAGCACAAGCTGGAAGAGAAAATAAAATTTACAGCTGCTGTGCTAGGTTTGTATGAATGCGAAGGAAAATTAGTTTTATTTCTTATTGTATCTTTAAATTTGCCTTCAAAAGTTCTCTACATCTCCCAGGTTGTCTTAGCTCAGAGTATCTGGCATGTGATTTGCCAAATCTCAGGTTATGCTATTTAAAATATTAACCTCGAGTGAAAGACTCCTAACTTATGGGGTCCTATCCCAAGGTAAGCATCTATAGGAGGCTATATAGAAAGCATCTACAGGACTCTTTCAAGAACATGGCGAAATGGGACACTAACCCTCAGTCGTTTTCTCTGTTGTCCTGCAGTTCTGGCAGTCGTGTACAGCTATCTGCATGCAACGTATTAAAATTTGTTCATTCTCTTTGTTAACTTCTATTTTTTTATGCTTTTTTAAAAATGTAGACATTCACATTTTTTAAAACTTTAAATAATTTTCAGGTTTCCTTTAGTGTCCACCCAACCCATTTCATCAAAAAGCCTTCTCTAGAAATTGCCCAAACTATCCATGTGCCCGCGGAAAGCTTTTTTGGCTGAGCGAACGCCCTTAGTCAAAATGGCCGCAGCTTTTTTCCGGTGCCCTTGCTTGCCCTCAGCAAAGATGGTTTCAAACTTGTCTTTTGCCCATAGTAAATATGGCACCTCCGCTTCCGGTTTCTCAGTCGTTGCTGCTACGGGATGGTGAGTGTAATTGGCGAGTTTTTTGGAGGGTTGTCTGGGAAGATTTAGAAATGTCTTGGGACTGAGAGCAGAGAAGGGGTCCCCACAGTCCCCGATGTGATACACATCATTGTATCACAGTTGTGAAGTTATGGCCGCTTTACCTGGCACAGTTTCTGCCCATCCACCCCCTCCTCCAGCCAACATGTGGGCTCCGCAGCTTCTGCATTGTTGGCTTTGGAGACTCCGGGGAGTTCGAAGGCAGTGGATGAGCTTAGGTTCTTCTTCTCCTTCTTTTTTTAAACCAGCTTTGTTGAGATATAATTTGCATAAACTAAAATTCGTTTTGGTAAAAGTTTGGTGACATGGCTCAGCATAAGCCATCCACCTCCTCTACCCAACATGTGAGCTCTGCAGCTTCTGCAGCCTTGGCTTTGGGGAATCTGGGGAGTTTGCAGGCAGTGGATGAGCTTAGGTTCTTTTTAAAAAAAAACAGCTTTGTTGATATATAATTTGCATAAAATGAAATTCATCTTGTTAAAAGTTTGGTGACACAGCTTAGGAAAAGCCATCCCATTTTGGGCCTGTTGTGGTTTTTTACCACTAGCTCTCTTTTTTTCTTTTTAGATAATGGTGTCAAAGTTTTAGCTTGTAGCATGTGTCAGAACTTCATTCCTTTATTGCTGAAAAATATTTCATGTGTATATATGCCAAATTTTATTCATCCATTCATTAGTTGATGGGCATTTGGATTGTTTTCACTTTTTGTGTATTTTGAATAAATGCTGCTATGAACATTTGTGTAAGGCTTGTGTGAAAACGTGTTTTGTTTCTTTTCCTTACATGTTTTTATTTCTTGCGCATATACCTACAAGTGGAATTGCCTGGACAAAGTGTAACTCTGTTTAACCTTTGAAACACTGGCAAACTGCTTTCCAAAGAGCTTGCACCATTTTACTTTTTTGTATGTGGATATCCGGTTATTGCAATGTTGAAAAGACAGTCTTTTCCCCTTAGAATTGTTTTGGCACCCAGTGAAAAAATCAGTTGATGAATAGATATTTTTCCACGGAAGACATACAGATGGCCAACAGACCCATGAAAAGATGTGCAACATCACTAATCATCAGGGAAATGCAAATCAAAACCACAATCAGATATCAGCTCATACCTGTTAGAATGGCTGTTATGAAAAAGACAATAAATAACAAATGTTGCTGAGGATGCAGAGAAAAGGGAACCCTCATGCAATGTTGGTAAGAACATAAAATGGTATAGCCACTATGGAAAACAGTTTGGAGGTCCCTCAAAAAATTAACAGTTCAGGAATTTCACTTATGGTTATTTATCTCAAGAAAATGAAAACACTAATTTGAAAAGATAAACCCTGTGTTTATTGAGGCATTATTTATAATTGCCAAGATACAAAAGCAATCTAAGTGTCCATCGATAGATGAATGAATAAAGAACATGTGGTATGTATCAGGGGGAACCCCCCCCAAAAGCCCAGAATTTGTTTATAAAAAATTGTGTATTTATTCTTACATGTTTAAACTTCAGTCGCCTTCAAAGTACTCTTCATTTGGTGCAATACACCCATCGGGATGTTTTTCTACTGCTCAAAACAGTTTTTGAAGTTGTCAATTCCAATGACTTTCAGTGCTTCTACCTTTTTTTTTTGTTTCACCTCTTCCATGTCCGCTAAACATTTCCCTTTGCAGATTTTTTTCATCTGGGGAAACAAGAAAAAGTGGCTAAGGGTGAGATCAGGTGAGTGGAGGATTGGGGCATGGGGGCCATTGTTTTTGGTCAGAAACTGCTGAACACTCATTGCGGTGTGGGCTCATAAATCTTTAACCCAACATGAAATGGGCAAACACGTTGAAAGAGTCTTCAAACAAATTTCACTAAAGCTGAATGTAGCCTCTCAACAACACCGCATGGCACACTGGTACAGATGGGTTCCTAGAACACTCACCTGGCAGGGGAAGCCTGTACTACAAGGAGCCCACCCTTCAGAAGATAATTCCAGGTTTTTTTTTTGGGGGGGGGGGTGTTGTATATAGAATGGAATATTACTTAGTCATAAAAAGAATGAAATCTTGCCATTTGTGACAACATAGATAGACCTAGTATGCTAAGTGAAATAAGTCAGAGAAAGACAAATACCATATGATTTCATCTATATGTGGAATCAAAAACAGCAGAATAAAAACAGTCTTCATGGACACAGAGAACAAACATGGCTGCCAAAAGTGAGGGGAGTAGGGGGAATTAGAAACATAGATGAAGGGAATTAAGAGAGATAAACTTTTAGTTATGAAATAAGTAAGTCACCAGGATGTAATATAAAGAATGGGGAATATAGTCAGTAATATAATAACTTTGTATGGAAACATGATCACAAGACTTGCTGTGGTGATCATTTCATAAACTATATGAATATTGAGTCACTATGTTGTACACCTGAAATTAATATAATATTGTATATCAACTGTACTTCAATTTTTAAAAAAGATAATCAGTTGACTGTAAAGTAAGATTTTACATCTGGACTCTCAATTCTGTTCCATTGATCTATATGTCTAATCTTTTGCCAATACTATACAGTTTTAATTATTGTGGCTTTGCAGTAAGTTTTGAAATTGAAAAGTATGAGTCTTGCAACTTTGTTCTTCTTTTTCAAGATTGTTTTGGCTACTCTGGGTCTTTCGCATTTCCATATAAATTTTTGAAACCATTTTATCCAATGTCTGCCAAAAAAAAAAAACAACAACCCCAAAACAGGCAACTGAGATTTTGATAAGACTTGCATTGATCTGTAGATCAATTTGGGCAATAAAATATTGTCTTTCATTCCATTAACATAGGATATCTTTCCATTCATTTATTTTCAATTTCTTTCAACATTTATTTTGTAGTGTTCAGTGTATATGTCTTACACATTTTTATTAAATATATTCCTAAATATTTTATTTTTGATGCTATTGTAAATGGAATTTTGTTCTTTTCATTTCAATTTAATTATTTATTGCTAATGTATATACATATATATGAATTTTGCAGCTCAGCTTCCATCTCCAGTTGTTCTTCCTTGAGGCTTAGCCGAAGGCTCTTTCCTCTTCTTTATTTGTGTGTGTGTGTGTGTGTGTGTGTGTGTGTGTGTGTATGTATACATGGTTAGAACCATTTGAGAATATATTTTAGACATTATGTCCCCCTACCAATATATATTTGAGGGGCATTTCTGAAGAATAAGGATATTCCCTTATACACCAGGTTTTGTTGAAAATAGCAATTTGGGCATGTTGAAAATCTAAGTGATGGTCCAATGGAACAGAGGCAAGAGGATTGTTGTCACTGAAGGCTATACACAGATCCAAAGAGTGGGAACTACGGGCCAGGTTGGCCCCTGTTAAGGAGAAATGAAGAGAGGTGACCCAGTGTGTAGGTGCCACAGCTTTGTTTTGTTTGCTAGGAGAGTTGAGGAAGTTCCTCTCTAATGGACTCTGTTTTGTCATTTAGGAAGTGAGATGTTTTGCAGAGAAGAGGAAGAAGGTTGTGAGTGATCGGGAGGGTCTGAGTTGAAGAAGCCTGGAGAAAACATAAAAGAGTCAAGGAGATGAAACTAATACAAAATAATACTAAATACAAACTGACTGAAAAATTTTTAAAAAATGAAAAAGAAGAGTCAAGGACAGTGGGAGAGGGAATTATGAGATAAACATTTCAGGATTTATTTGACCAGATAGCCCATTCCAGGTTGGTGCTTATTCTTTTAGAGTGAGCTAGTTCTGCCCTGGCTTGTGACTCTGATGACCAGCACATGGGGAGTTGGGGAGATAGTTGAATTCATGTAGGCTGGAGTTTTGCCAGAAGTGTATGATGAAAAGACAGAATGGGCAGGGAAGGGAAGTTTTGGGTATTAACCAGACTGTGGACCATAGAAGATACTGAATAAAGACGAAAGAAGCATGGTGGCTACTGGATGGGAAATAAAGGGGCAGATGGACTGGAGGTAGGCTGGGAAAGTAGGAGCCTATAATTTGTCTTTTAATTATTACTATTTCAGTTATTGGAGTTAGACATTAGAGCACATTACTATGATAAATATTTTGCAGGCCTTAATATCATAATTTTTACAACAATCCTGTAAGGTAAGCAAGCATAATCATTAAGCCATTTTTATAGATAAGGAAAATGAGGTTAAGTGACTTGCCCAAGGTGACACAGCTAAAACGTGACAGCAGGGGTTCGAACCTGACTCTCTCCAACTTCAGAGACCCTGCATATGTCTAGACATCTCTGCAGAGCTTCCAGTGTGTTCCTGCTTCTTTCAGCTAACAGGGTTTGAAAGTGCAAACTGATCATATCACACAGCAACTCAGAAACTTTCATTACACTGAAATTTAAATGGAAATAGTGTAAAAATAAGATAAATTGACAGATTAAGAGAGAGTTGGATAGATGGGTAGTTATGTGATAAGAAAAAGCATAATAAAGTGTTAGTTGTGAAATCTAAGCAGTAGCTATAATTCTTTCTAGTTCATGCTGAAAACTTTCATGTAAAACTGGGAAAGAAAAGCCTTAACTGAGAAAAAGTAAATGAGGTTAAACCACTTCTCTGTGGACCCTGATTGGCTTGTATTTTAGGTGTGTAAGAATCTGTAGAGTAACAGAAGAGTGGTTGCCTTCTCATGGTGAGCAGTTTTTCAGTACTAAGAGATTTCCTATGCCTGCAGTCCCAGGCATTTCTTGCATTGGAAAAGAATACTTAGATTGTGTAATTCAAGCACTTTTAAAAGAGGAAAATATGCATTTCTGGACAAGGAAGTTGAACAACAAAAGTTCTGGGGCAAAAGGTAATCATTGTTTTCTACTTGCCAGCCTACATAGTTTCAGACCATAAGAAGTGTTTCATCTCTGCCCTATTACTGTTTTCTCCTGTACTAATTCACCGAGTCCCAAATAATGTGTTTTACATACACAGATACTTATTTTATAATAAAAGGATTCAGTCTTTCAGTAGGCATTTTTTAAAATTTGTTCAAATGCCTAGTTTGGAATGTTTTTGACATTTAATATAAGTGATTCTAAAAGAAAAGATACATATCATACCAGTGTGCTATTAGTTTTCAAAAAGGATTCCCCTTGTTTCCTGTCGCTAATGACACCTCAAGTTGATGGTTCATTTCAAGGCACCTTGGCCAGCAGGCAGAATATGCTGATGTCATTCATTGACCTGTTTGTTCCCTTCCACAAGGCTCCAGAGCAGTGTTTGGTAACATGAGGAGAGGAGGAGGAGCCACCGAGAGCCTGCTGCAGAGGTGTTTGCTGAAACTTCAGGCTTGGTTGGCTAACATAACACGTGTGAAAAGACAGGACGTACTTGATCACTCAACTCCTTTCAGAAGCAATCAGCTGATGTCTCAGCTCACTCTCTGCCAGGGCGAATGTCTCTGCCAGAACCAATGTCACAACAGTGTGTGACTTGATGTGCCCAAACAAGAAGGATCTTGCCAGACCTCTCTGTTGATTTGTTTTCATCCACCTCCTATCTGTGCCTGACTAGATCAGTGTGGAGGCTGTGTAGGCATAGGAGGCTGGGAGGTCTTGGTGCTGAGTTCATCCTAGCCCGGTACCTTCTAGATGGGTTTCCTTGGATAAGTAACTCTACTTGTCTCTGTGTCTGTGTCACTGTCTGACTGTGAATGAGAGTAGTAATTGATGACCTGCTTCACAGAGCTGTTGCAGGTCAAGCTCTTAGGACAATGCATGGCTTCCACCAAGCACCTGATAAATGTTAACTATTCTTATTATTATGCTATCCATGTTATTTTGAAATTGCATCTTTCATTCGACTTAAGTTCTGACTGTCAGGCTTAACAAGTTCTGACTGTCATTTTAACAATGGCGTACTCCATAATTTGGAATACTGCCTCCTCCCAACCCCATTTCTTTTCCTATCTTCCCTAACTCAGTTGATAATACAACCCGGGTGCCACCCTCAGTGACCCTCTATTTCTCTTTAGCTCCTTTATCCATTCAGTTATTAAGTTCTACTCTCATTTTCCTTCCTCATTATGTTCTTAATTGGCCTCCTGCACTTGGCCGATAGTGCCCTGCCCTTGTTTACATGCTCTTTTTCTCTCACCAAGACCAGTGCAGGTGAATGAATTCCTGTTGCTTTGAGATTGCCTGCCACCAGGTATAGGCCCTGCAAATCCACCTGCAGATCTGACCATGTAACTGCTCTGTATGGTGCATGGTGGTCCACAGCAGTCATGATGCCTGGTGTCTGTGACAAGATTTATTGATACAGAGAGCTTCAGAGGATCCCGGGTCTCCCCAGACTCACAGTTATTTTACAGAGAGGTGGGCAGGGTTGGATGCACCACAAAGAGCTCCCCATTAGAGAACCCAGGCCACAGGTGGAAATAGATGCAGCAGGATGTAGACTTATTTTTAATGAGAAATGTCCAAACACGGAACCCGATAAGCCACTATCATGGTCTCCAGAGCTCAGCTAAAGAATTTGTGTATCCAAGGACTTGCTGTCTTCCCAGACCTGGCACAGGAAGAGGAGAGGGTCCCAGCTGAGACCACACAGTTTGTCCCTCCAGAGTTACATAGTGCGTGACTGTTCCTTGACTCTCACTTTAAACTCCTGACCTCCCATGCCATTCGTGGTTGCTCAGGCTGGTTCTTCTGGTATTCATGCTGTCCTCTGGCCAGGGCCTGGCCTGCCTTATGGTTGGGGATAACCCCCTCCAGAAAGCCAGCTGCTTCTTCCTGGGCTCTGCTCTATTTTGTCATTTTGTGAACAGGGTGTGTTTCTGTGTTTGGATCACCTCAAACTGTAGGTGACTTAAAGGAAGGTCTATCACTATCACATTAACTTTTGTATCCCCAGGGCCTGGTGCCTGGCCTGGCATGTTAAGTAATGGCTGAATACATGTTTGAGTGGACCACAAAGGAAAATGCAAATCACCTGTAATCTCACTAGCCAGAAATTAAACCACTGAATTAGTTACCAGTGAAATTAATTTGGGATATACTCCTCCCTCTTCCAGATTTGATTTTTCTAGCTATAGAGCTATATTTTTCAAACACACACACACACACACACACACACACACACACACCCCTCACACTTGTGAGACTTTATTTCCCAGAATCTGGATCAAAACCTACCTCTTGTTTTAAAATCTTTTCCCATCAAATATCTCATGAACAGTTTCCCTTCTCATTAAATAGTCTTATAGTCCTTGGATAATAGTGCTGCACACTATTTCATCCTTACCAGACATACAGCTTATTTTCCAGCTGGAATTATTAATGCTTTCTTTATGTAATGAGAATATTTGTTTCTCATGCTGAGGAATATGGTAAGCAAATAGTAGATTCAAAGTAAAGATGAGGAAGTAAAGACACATTATTCTGGGTGTACTGTGCCTTGGCCTTTAAGAATCTGGGATTTTAGTCTGGCAAGTCGTGACTGTAATGGAGGTTCCTCTTTGCAATGCCTTTTGTGTTGATTGTTTCATTTTTTTTCATGGCAGGACTATGGCGACTCAGGAAGCCACTCCAGGCAGCCAGTCAGAGAACGGTGCTTTGGAACTGCCATCTGCTTGTGACATAAGAGATTACATGCTGCAAGAAGCCAGCCAGGAGGCCCCCAGCGAGGTTGTTAGTTCTGTAGAAGCCCTTTCTATTCCTTCCTCTTCCGAGGTGGACCCAGGTATGAAGCAGAGTTTAAAATAAACTAACATTAACAAAAAACCCAGACCCTAATGTATATAGGTATGCCATAGTTTGTTTCTCTCTCTCTGTGGAATCATTCATTGGCTCAGGTAGAAAAACATCTTATCTGAGCAAAACTGGGGAGAGACTGCAAAGGAGAGCCTCCCTGGTATAACCGTAACAAAACACTGTTTCCTGCAAGCCTTTTTTCGGGGGCAGGGCGGGTCTAAGTCCCTTTCTGATCTCCATCCAAACGCATTCAGAAGCAAGGGAACACTTGGTTCAACAGGGAGAGTGGAATTGTTTTTTTGGTTTTGTTTTTTTAAAACTTCAGAAATAGCAACGTGGGCCAATTATGCGTTATAGGTAATGGTAATAATAAGAACTTTAATATTCCTCATGTGAAGGATACTGTGGATTTAGGTAGCAACTTTTCTACAAGTTTTTCTGACTGAATTACCCAAAAGTCTGTTATTTAAGTTTAATGATAGTTGCTTGACTTAGTGACCATCTCTGGTTGTAGAGCTCACATCTTCCCGTTCATTGCCCCACTCAGACCTGGTGGTCCTCAGACCTGGATTCAGAGCCTGGCTCTATACTTCCAGAGAATTCAGTGTGGACTCAGTTTGTATTTGTTATTGACTAGTGGATGAATAATCCATAAGAAAGCAATTGTCATTATTTAAAATTTGGTTGACAGTTCTAAAAACGAGAAGCATGTTGAAATATTTATATTGGAGTACTTGTTACGTTAATAGTAGAGACATTTCATGCAAAAAAATATTCTTGTAGAAACTCTTATAAAGGTTTAAATGTGGGAAGGCACAGTCCACTACAAAGACAACCATTTTGTGTAGTATCAGTGGCAGTGCTGGGTCAGATTGTCTGGCTCGAATTCCGGTCCTGCTTCTTCTTGTGGTTTGACCTTGGGCAGGTCACTTGGCCTCTTCTGTTTTGGTTTCCTCATTTGTAAAATGGAGATAGTAACACATGCCTCGTTGTGGGGAGGGATAATGAATATGTATGAGGCAGATGGTAGACTCTTGGAAACCCAGCTCTTCATAATCTCATAGCATCTGGGCCCCTCAGCACACTACCACGCTGACCAGGCTCTCCACATTCGACCTTCCACCTCCAGGGGACCCTTTGTGCTGATCCTCCATCACACACCATTTTCCCTGTGTGTTCACTCTTCCATCCTCTTGAATGACTATTTCATACCTTCTCTCCTTGCAAACCTTTGTGGCCTCCTCCTACAACCTTTCTCTGGTGACCTTAGTAGCAGGTAGCCTGATGAGCTGATTTTCTGTTTCATGGAGAAACCAGAAGCAATCAGAAAAGAATGACTACGCACGCTCCACATGCACCTGTTTCCTTCCCTCTTCTTTCTGTGGAAGAACTATCCCTGGTTTATATTTCACTTCTGCACTAGATCCTGTCTTCTCTCTCCTGCTCGAGGTTGTTACTCTGGTAGTCTCCTGTGTCATCGGACCCCCACTCCTCATTGTTCAGTCCAGGAGACACTCCTCAAACCTCATCTTGCTTACTCTATCAGCAGCATTTATACAGTTGACTTTATTGTTCTTGAATTCTTTCCTCACTGGGCTTTCTGAGAAGTAGCCTCTCATGGTTTTCTTCTTACTTTACTGTCAATTTGCTGTCAGTCTCCTTTGGTGGTTTCTTCTTGTCTCCCCAGCCTTTTAATATTGGAGAGCCCTGGGGCTGAGTCTTCAGATCTCTTCTCCATTATCACTCACTTTCCGAATCTTATCCAGTTTGGGGGCCTTTCGCCCTCAGTACCTTGCTCAGTCTCACATTTCTCTCTCCAGCTTCAATCTCTAGCTTGATACCTAGACCATGTGTATACTTGACATCATCACTTAGATTTCCATTAGAGTTCTTATTTAAAGAATACATTTTTGTTCTTTTAGTTACTCTGATTTCTTAAATTTCACACATCTTAACCCAAATTCCCAATAGTCGTACCCCCCTAACCCTTCCCCAGTCCCTTCTCCCTTCTACACACATATATACACTTGTTATTTGAGACTTTCTCATCTCAAAAAAAGCACTTCCATCCTTCTGTTTGCTTAGACAAAAATCTAGGAGTCATCCTCAACTTCCCTCTTGCTCTTAAACCTCACATCTGACTGGATGTGAGGGCAAATCCCTGTGAATTTTACCTTCAGAATAAATCTAGGATCTAAACAGTTTTTATCATCTCCACTGCCACCACCCTGCTCCAAGCCAGTATCATCTGTCTTCTGGATTACTGTTACAGTCTCCTAAGTGGGTTTTTCCACACCTTCCTTATCTTCCCACAATCCTTTCCCAACACAGCAGCCAGAAGGATCATTTTAAAATATAAATCAGATCATGTTAGTCCTCAGTACAAAATACCCATGGCTTCTCTTCTGACTCAGGGCAAGAGCCCAAGCCCTTGCCCATGCCCTCTCTGATCTCACCTCCCCTACCCACATCCCAGGACTAGGCCTCTGCCCCACCAAGTGTGTCTCTCTGCCCTGTGTGCTCACCCTTCTGGGAGGCCACCTCTGCCTCCTGTGTCTAAGAGCCAACTCCTGTTGATGATCCTTTATCGTACCCTTTCCAGCTTTATGCTTTACCACAGATCCAGTGCCATCCAACATCCTATGTATTTAATTGTGGCAGCCTGGTTATAAGGCTGTGGGCCCAGGCTTAAACCTAACTTTTGTAAAGGATTCCTCATTTCACCTTGCAGTTGCCTCTGGCTATGGGCCTATCACTGACCTGCTCTCCCCAGGCAGGCTTTTTGAAGGGTCTGCCTACCCTCCTTCATTCTATTTCCTCTCACAATTTTTCTTCATTCCTGGGTATGTGACCTCCAACCCCAGTACTCACTAGGCTAAGCCTTCTCTTGTTGATGCCAGTGACCTTCACTAGGAGCTACACTTAATGGACACTTCTCTGCTTTTCTCTGTGTGCTCATGCCCTGGAGGAGGACACTAGTGGTAAGGGACATGAGACTTAAGAGTACTTTCTAAGAAACAAATGAATTGATAACAATCTGAGAATATTAGAAAAAACTCAGAAGCCTTAGTCATTAGGCACTTCAGTCTGAGTACCCAAAGGTAAGTGAGGCTGGGTTATATTTGTTTAAATAAACAGCTTAGCTGTCCTTAAACGAACAACCAGCTGCTTCTCATGAAGTATTGGCAGAGTAAACAACTTGTCACTTAAGCCAAGCACAGGATTACGAAACTCCCTCCCTCTACCCATCCTGCTGAGATAAGGTAGAAGGCCCACACTGCAAGAAGGTCTTCCTGAAATATTATTTCCATCCCATTCCTCTAAGTAAGTGCCTCTGAGATTCCATTGTGTACTTCTGCTTTCCTGCCAACTCCAGTCAAAGCCCCAGTGCCTGGTTTTCAGGACTCTGTGCCATCTGGTGTCTCGGGTGTTTGTTCAAAATATTTAACAGCCAGTTCAGCATGGCAATATTTTAACACGTGGCAAGGCTGTAAGGTGCACGCCAGGTTAACAGAGGACCCTGCTTGAGTCTGACTGCTCATGACACAGGCCTGCCACATCTGTTGGGTCCGTTTTTATGCTGAGACTGACCTTAATGCCACAGTTGGGCTGCATTGTCCTCCAACTTGAAATGTGCCTCTTTCCCCCTGGTCAACTCCAGTCCACTCCAGAGGCTGCTGAACTGAATCCATCAATTTAGTCCTGAGTACATAATTGTTGATGGACATGAACTCCCTGCCTCGAAGATACTTGTTTCCTTTCTTTTTTGTTATGGGCTCAAGGAATGCATAGAGTGAACAGGATGGGAGCCCCGAGTGAAATGGCAGATGGTTTGGATAAACCTCTCAAAAGTGGGGTCACACAGGATTCCTGGAGGCCCAGTCCTGTGTGCGTTACTATGGCTTGATAAACCCTGGGTAGCTCACGTGGCATATGTTACCAGCGCTTCCTGAAGCCTTTGTCCTGGACTGCACCCAACATATATTCCAATATAGGACAGAGTTTCTTGGAGTTGTGTTTAGACATCATGATAAGGAGGTGGAACGTCTCAGGCCTTTCCTCAAATTAAACTTCTGAGATCAATTGTTGGACATATGGGTTGAATGTATACAGTAAGTTGAATGTTAAACACAGTAAGTCTTTGATAATTAAAGGCCCTAGCTGATAGATAGCTATTGTCTCAAGTAAATTGTGCTTTCATGCCCTCTTGTTTTTCTTTTGGAATTTGTCAACATCCAATCTTCAAAGGCCATTTTATAACCTGTATATTTAGGCTTTTCATCCAAGAAATTTGATATTTAAGAGTAGATGAATATATCTTTTTTCTTTTAATGATTATGAGACATTATAAGCTCTTAAATCCAAAGTTTAAGAATTCTAATCCAAAATAGAATTTATATAATTATGGGTGTGTTGTTGTCATTTTTAATAGGAGCCAGGATATAGTTTAGATATGGAAATAATATTAAAGATTTTTTAGAAGAAAAAACATTGTTTAATAAAAATATATTTCTATGAGCATTCAAAATCCAAGTGTTTACAATAAGAAACTTTTAAAATAAAGGTTTCAAAATATGATGTGGTAAACAAGAATTAATACATATAGTAATTAAAAATTTGGACAATGAAAGTACAACAAAAATACTTAACAATATAGAAAATGTCCTAAGTTATATCTTAAATGATAATTACATGTAAATCTCCTTATATTTTTTAGCATTAGAAATACATTTTAAGATAAGAAGGGAAAATGAGAGGAAAGAAAAAAGTGAAATAAAATAGGTAGAAAATTGTTCATTTTAATAGTACATAGAAGTGATTCTTTGAGGATGCAGAATAAATGTGTGAATGCACACACCAGGCAAGCCCTTCGAAAGGATGCTTTCTCACTTTAATGAGAATTCTTTAATGAAAAGAGTAATGCTAAGGTTTCAGGTACAAAGATTAACTTTTTCTCCTTAAGTTTTAGTGACTTTTTAAAATATGGACACATTTAAAAGTGAAATAAAATGAAAAAACTCACAAAACAGACAATTTTCACGTTAATGTATCTTTTTACATTGAATTAAAAGACATTTTTTAAATATGTGCATTAAAATGATAGGCACCCTACTGTCTCACCACCTGGTGCCCTCAGCACTGAACCTAAGATCCTGAGGAAGAGACAGGAGATTGATGAGCCAAGTCTCTGAGAAATCATACAACAAAACCTGGTGCTTCCTATCACGTATCAGGTTGATGGTTTTGGGGAGAGTTTTTTGGAAAGTCTGAGTGTTTGTGTGACACCGCATCTCCGCATTTGTTACCACTTTCTGGAATGAATTGAGTTATGCAGATTCAGCCATGTAGACTTGATTGCAGGTCCATGTAGACTGTGCTTGCTACTGCTGGAAGGCAGCAGCGTGCTCTGACTGTGTGGCCCAAGTAGTGAAGGAGAAGCCATCAGTGTATATGATGAAGGCCCAGAAGTTAGTGAATGGCGTAACTTCTGGCCAGTGGCCTTCGGAGAGTGTACTTCACACAGCCCTGTAGGGGCTCCGTGGTCGGGAGAGGGAGGCAGTAGTGAATTTACTGGGGCCTTGGACTCTCTACTCTTGCTCACCCATGTTAGCTTATTTATTGTGTGGGTTTCCAGACAAGCATGCATTGGAAAAAAGGATGTCAGGGCCAAAAAGAGTCTGAAAACCACCAAGCTCACCTAGTTGTCTCATTTTCTACAGGGGGAAAGTAAACCCCAGGATAATGAAGAAAATCAGCAAGGTCACAGAATAACCTGGCAAGTCCTAATTCCTAGGAGACCCTCTGTACAGACTACACCTAACTGTGACTGTTCTGTCCGTTTGAATAAAAATAAAAATAATATAGTTCTCTATTTTAGGCAGCTAAATTGTAGATAACAGCCAATAGTCATTAGAGATGTTAATAGTTTAGGAGTAGAATTATTTTTAAAGCCTCAAGCATGCTATTTGCCATCTGAGACATTTCTCATCACACCTCACTTTTGAGTTTCAGAGACATGTGCTGTGGGAGAAGAAACTTGTTTACTTCTGTGTACTTTGCCTGCAGTCACAGTTTTAAAAAGAAATCCCAACTGAGTTGAAAAACAGGCTCTGTTCCTACTGACAGCCACACCTACAGACCTTTATCTTTTAAGGCCATGTAAACAGCAATGCCCACATGGTCCAACCGGATAGTGCTCCTCAAGGGCTTCCCTAAGTGAACATTCATTCATGATTTGTTGCTCAGCTGTGTCTTCTTAAAATACGAGAAAACAGCTTGATTAAAATTAGTTAAATGCAGGGTCTGGCAAAAGAAAGGCCTGCTTGAGTGTGGTGGGTAGGGTCTGTGAATGTCTTGCACAAGATGGGTAGCAATTTGAACATTTCACCTAAAATGTCATGGTGTGCTTGAGTGTGATATTGTTATGTTACAGAATGACATGCTTATGATTTTGTAATGTAAAAGGGACCCTGTATCTAGTATCTAGCCACTAGTATCATTCACTGTTACATATTTATAGGATAAAGAAGACTATACACAATTAAAGGGGAGACAGAAAGATTAATAGTTTGTCATTTATTATACAGTCACATTCCAGGCGTTGTGCTATGTATTTTATGTGCACTGTTCCTTCTGATTCTCACATCTACCCCTGAGAAATAAATACTACTGTAATCACCATGTTACCTATGAGGAAATAGAGCCTAGAGAGAGGTTACATATTAATATGTCACCCAAAGAATGGTGGAAAGTTGAGACTCAAATCTGGGTCAGGCTGACTTCAAAGGCAGAACTTGAAAGAAATGCAAACATCCAGGTATGAGTAAGTCCTAAGTAGCATTGAGTCTCAAATACAGTTACCTCCTTCAGTCTCTGCTAGCTTCTTCCTGCTAAGTCAGAATACCGTCGATATCAGCCCCCTCTTGGGAGTGACCAGCATTGTTCACTGCCGACTGTGTTCCCCTTTCAACCTCTCATCTTCCCATTGTTGAAGAAGCTCTACCTACCTGCAGACTAATCAGAGAGAAGGCATTGCTTTCTCAGTTAAATTTCTCACACCAGATAGGATTCAGCTTCTTATGTTAAAAGCAAGGGAAGGGGAAGAAAAAAGAAGTCAGGAATTTTAACTCTGTTTGCTGGAATGAATGAAACCCTTGATAATGTTTTCTATCCAGAAGAAATGTTCTCATCTGGCCTGGGAACTCTTCTTATTTTTGGCTTTTTGCCCTATGAAGTTGTAGATCATGTTTTTTGTCTGCTGAGTGGCTGTGCTTTACAGACCAGCAAGCTTCCTGAAATTTTTGATAGAGCTGGGTTTTGCTAACATCAAACATATTAGCAAAACCCAGCTTATTGAAGCATAACTTTTAAGGATAAATGTTTTTAAATCCATACCTGTTTGCCTGTCAGCGTTAATGTTTTGTTCTCTGCTTCATCTAATCACAGTGCCTGCAGCTGCTGCCTTCTAAACCTAGTCCCTCACATGTGAGTAGGGAATAAGGGTGTAGTACCTGGCACATATTAGGTGCTCAGTAAAGGCTGGTTGAATGACTAAATGAAAAACACATATAAGTGAAATTCAGTGTGATTTTAAAATAGATATAAAGTATCACAATACCTTGATTACCAGTTTATAACTTTATCATCATATTTAAGCTGGGATTGATCTTGTGTATTATAGGATGAGAAGGTTTCTAAATTAAATAGAATATACTCTTACATAAGCCCAGCAGGTTGGGTTAACTCATTGGGAAAGTTTTTAGCCTAAATTGGTCTTCCTAAAGCCCCTGGATTTTTTCCTTAATAATAATAATAATAATATTAATATTAAAACAGCAGAGAAATGAACATCTATGAGGAGTAAAATGCCACTGACAGCAGAAAATTACCACTGCACTTCTCTGTTGTGAAGAAAGCGTGTTCCCAGTGGAGATGCTTCTTTAAGTTATTTATGCAGCAAGTGTTTCTCCAATCACAGTATGAGGGCTTATGGTGGTAAGGATACCCCTGAAGACTTTTTTTAAAACGACATTGTTAAGAAAACTATTCCTATCACATTTTATAGTATGTAAGGGAGGTGTTTTTTTTTTCTTACAAAATAATGCAGTTGAGTGGAAAATTTGAATACATTTTAAAAACAAATAAGCAAAGAAACTTAGTCCCATTTCTATACAGTATACAATATTTAGTACTTATATCCAGAATTTTCTTTTACAAAGAACTCTTGGAAAACATTGGGGGAATATTAAACATAGTAAAAATTTAAAAACTGGGAAATTACCCAAAGCCAGTGACATTTTAGAAATAGGGCTTGGGGGAGAAAGAGTTAAAATAACATCCCGTGTCTTCAGACAGCGATACCTACACGGCTGCTCTGGGTCTAGAACTTGAGAAGTGCCTGGCAAGCTCTTGATAGGGGGCATAGTTTGAATCTACTGCCCTCTAGTGGCTACTCTTTTACATATTCTTGAGCCTTACTAAGAAAAAGAATTTGAATGTACCAGATGTCTAAAACTTTTGTCATTCTTTGCAGAGTTTTTTTGCCTGCTAGGTACCAGACTTAACGATGTTAAAGATTATTTACTCTTGAAGTCTGAGAAGCTCCCTGGCTGGTGTGGCTCAGTGGACTGAGCACTGGTCTGCGAACCAAAGGGTTGCAGGTTCAATTTCCAGTCTAGTGCACCTGCCTGGGTTGTGGGCCAGGTCCCCAGTAGGGGGCATGCGAAAGGCAACCACATATAGATGTTTCTCTCCCTCTCTTTCTCCCATGCTTCTCCTTTCTCTAAAAATAAATAAATAAAATATTTAAAAATTTTAAGTAAAAAAGAGATCTGAGAAGCTAACTTGTCTTAAGGTCAGCCATATTAGGTCTAGTTACTGTACATGCATTCTGTAACCTGAGGACCCCTTTTCATTTACTTTGCTAGATTGATTGCAGGCTAGAATGCAGACATAAAGAACGATGCCTGTTTTTTCTCTGCACATTTGCCAAGTACAAGTTGTGCTTTAAAAAAAAAAACAAAGATAAGACCAAAGGGTTTCAATTTGCTTTATCTGATAAAATTATAGTAGCCTTAAAGGGTAAATGAAATTTTAAAAATCTTTTGGGATTTCTAATCTGACAAGATGGCATAGACCTGTTTCTCCCTGCTAAGTACAACTGTAAACCCTGGGAACCAAGAGGCAAGCAAAGAAGAACATTGGCAGGGGTAAGAAGAACAGGGATTGGTGTGGAGCCCCAAACCAACTGACTGAAGGAACAACACAAAAGGAAGGTGTCTTATGTCTACCAGCAGGACAAAGTGACCAGGACCTCGTGCATCCTGACCTGACACCCAGCAACAAGAAAGGGCCTAGGTAGACTCCTTTCTTTCCAAGACTGACCTGTGTTCTGCCCAATATCATCAGGCTAACCCAGCACTCAGAAAGAGGGAATTGTTAGGAGACCCATAGCAGTAAGTGGCCATAGGAAATGGCCTGAGACTCCCATCCCCTGCTAAGCTGGACGTTGGTGGCCAGGAGGCACAAGCAAGGGGATTCTGCCAATGCTTGTACAGTGACCTGGCCTAGGAAGTGCCTTTGTCCCCATGGGTCTGAGACTAACCTCTCCTACCTACATTCTCTGAGGCACCTGGAAAAGGGGATTCCCACCTAAATAAGCAGTCCAGCCTGGGAAGCCTCCACCTCCCAGGGGGTTTGAGATCTCTCACCCCCACAAAGAGACTCCCATGGGCTGGGCCAGTCCTTAGGCAGCCCCAGCAGGACCTGTGGGAGCCTTGGCTATAGCAGACAAACCAGGCAGACCAAAATAAACAGCACAGGCTCTGAACATTACACTGTCATTGGAACCACGGCCCACCAAAGTAGGCCATGGCCTGCGTGCCAAACCTAAAGAGGTTGTTTGTGGGCAAAAGTAAAGGACCAAAACTCTTTTAACATAATTTTGTCTAAACATAGTAGATAAAATGCTCAGGATACAACCAAAGATCCCCTATCTTGGCACCAAGAACTGAAAACCACAACTTGAATGAGAAAGTAGTCATAGACACCAACATGATGAATTAAATGTTGGAATCACCTGACAAGGATTTTAAAGCAACCACCATGAAAATGCTTCAGCAGTCAATTACCAATTCTCTTGAAGCAAATGGAAAACCTCAGTGAAGAAGTACAAGTTATATCAAGAAGCAAATGGAAATGATCGAATTGAAAATTGATAAATTTTGTTATTCTTCAAACTAAATTCCTATAAGAAAAATTGCCTTTGTCACATTAAAAGTTTTTGATACATGTTCTAGTTTGTCCTCAAGAAAAGGGATGAATGTCACTTTTTCCAAGACTCTTAATCAATACCAGTGTAAATTTTTTTAAACTTTGATAATATAGGCAGAAAAAGTCATTTCATATTTCAGTACACATTTCTCTGATTTTAGTGAAAAGAAACACTATTTTCTTGGACATGGTTTTTCTATACCTACTAGCTCTCTGACCTTGGGCAAGTTGCTACACTTCACTTTTCTCAGTTCCTTTATCTACAGAATGAGAATGGTCATCTTGCCTATTCCCAGGTTGTCATGAGGCTTGAGGGGGGCATCGGGGTTTAGTACACGTGGTTAGGGCTAGCTGTCATTGCTGCTGCTGTTACAACAAGTACTGCCACTGGGGTTGTTTTGGACTTCCACTTTTTACTGAATTCCTTTCCAGAAGACACCAAGCTTATGAAAGAAAATCATTAGGCAATTCTGAAGGAGAAGGTTTAAATCTAGTTGTGACTGTAGCTAATGCAGTACTTGACTGAAGGTGATTTGTGCCCCAGGGGATACTGGGTATTGTTGGGTGTCACCACACAGTGGAGGGCAGTGCTTCTGGTGTCTAGTACATAGAAGGCAAAGATAACGCTAAACATGCTACAGTGCACAGGACACAAGAATATTCCAGCCCCAAATGTCAATAGTTCTAGTCTTCCCATACCACCTCATTAGTTCATGTAGAGCACATTGCTTTTCATACTTCAGGACATCATTTGTGCCTTTTATCTTACAGATTTAAGAAAATTTAATCCCTACATTTCCAAATTCAAACTATGAGATTTTTCTAAGGGCTCTTAAGACTGAAAAGTAAATTTCTATTTACTTTTACATTTAAGTCAGTCATTTACATGGATTGTCAGGGTGGCTGGTAGGGCATACATCCTGGCCTCTTCCACCTCAAACTCAAAGAAATGACTAGAAAATTATGTCTGTCTCTATATCTATACGTTTGTTTCTCTACCTATCTCTGTCTCCCTCTCCATCTCAGTCTCTCTCCTTGTCTCTCTGTCTATGTCTCCATCTATAGCTATATATCTGTATCTATCCATATCTTCACATTTCCTCTGTGTATCTCTCGGAAAAGAAGAAGGGGTTATCAGTATGGACTAGAAATTCTCAGTTTCATTGAAAGGCTGTGTCAGAAGAGGCTAAATTATACTGTTTATTTAATCCTCACCTGAGGACGTGCTTATTGATTTTAGATAGGGGGGGAGAAGGGAGAGAGAAAGGGAGAGAAACATCAGTCATTTGCCCCCTGTAGGTGCCCTGACCAGGGAATGAACCCACAACCTAGGCACATGCCCTTACCAGGAATCAAACCCATGACCTTCCCATTTATAAGATGATGTTCCAACCAACTGAGCCATAGCAGCCAGGACATCTGAGCAATTTAAAAGTGTACAGTTTATTTCTCACTCAGCCTGCATGTTCATTTTGGGCTGTCAGGATGGCTAGTAACCCAGAGACCATCTCAAATGTTGCCATTGCCATGTAGAGGGGAAAAGAGAGCACCAGAGGGTTTCAATCAGCGGTTAAATGATCCCTTCTGGAAGCCACAAGCATCAAACATCACTTCTACTCACAGCTCATTGCTCAGAACAGTTTACATGGCCCCACTTCCACCACACAGCCAGGAGGTGCAGTGCTGTCAGTGGCCTGAAGAGGGGACAATTGGAAATAGTTGTCATATAGCTTTACTGACTCCCTCAAAGGCCCAGGTACAGGGAATCTGATGGAAGGAAAAAGCTGCAGCTGAAAGTGAGCACAGTGAAGAAGCATGGAAGGTGGGAGCTGCTCCTGGAGATATGGGGAGCAGGAGGGACCCTGGGCAAAACACAGTGATTTATTAGAGTGCTGTGATAGGAATAGCCTGGGGGAATTGATATCCACTCACATCCCAGAGATAGAAGAACTAGAAGTGCTATATTTTAAAATTTAGATATTTTTGATGTTTAAAAAATATTTAGTGTACTGTGGAAATTACATGAAGTCTTCTTTATGAAGTGCTGTGTTCAAAACCATGGTGCCTAGTACAGCGCCTGTTACATATTATGTGCTCAGGAAATACCGAATTGAGTGATAGCTCTAACTTTACCATAGGAAAAAGCAAACACTGGTTTTTAAATTACCATCATCATCATCACCATCATCATCATCATCCTGTTAGCCTATCTCATGCATGGTTACAGTTGGCTTTGGAAACAAATTAGTGTCCTAACCCCTTGTGATGTCACTTTAAGGAGTTTTCCTGCCCAGCAAGTGGCCAAGATCCAAATAAAAGGCCTGAGAATTTAGACCCCGACTTCCTTGTTTTTTAGCAGAGTTTTCATTTTTCTTTGCAACTTTCTTGAACCACCCCCCATGTCTGCCCCTCACCCTCTCCACTTTGTGAAAAGATGTCCTTGGTCCTCCAGACCCAGCTTTCCTGTTGGTGGCTTCTGTCTGCACTGGGTCTCTGGAGATGTTGGAAGTGAGGAGTGGGTTCTGGAGCCAGACCTGCCTGGGTCAAAATCTGCCACCTACTCTATGACTTTGGGGAAGTCTCATTTGCAAAATTTGAATAATGCTGGTCCTACATCCTAAGGCACCGTGGTGAGTATTAAGTGAGGCGATGTTTAGAATGTTCTCAGGAGGGTGCCCAGCAGTGTGTGAGTACCTGATCCACTGTCCGAGTGATCACCCTTGCCCTCAGCACCACCCACATCCAGTGCTAGGACTTCTCCCAGGAGGAGTCTCCATGTCTCTGCCTCCCAGCTTTGCCACCTGGGATGGTGGTCTCTTTGACGTTAGTTTTTTTTGTTTTAAGCCAATCCCCCAACACTCCAGAGTCCCAGGATATCATTTTTAGGGCTGGCTTGGTCTCAGGTTATTTCTAGCTTATAACCCACGTAGCTTCAGAAAGCATTTGCTAGTTCTGTCCCCTTCTGGTTCTCTTCTCTGTGAAACAGAAAAAATACTTTTTTCTTCCTAATTCTCAGGGATTTGGAGGTTTTTTCTTCCTTGATTCTATATTTTATGCCATCTCACCAGCTTGTATGTGTCCTTAAAGTCACCCTCAGTCCTTGTTGGGGAAAGATAAACATATAAATAAATACAGAAACACATAAATAAAATAAAGAGTAGTTATGAAAGAAATTCAAAACATCATACATATACAAGATATTTTTAGCTGGTTGGTGTTATTAGTGGCAGATATTAGAAAGTCCACCTTATCATTACATCTGTTGACCTTAGAAATGTTCAAATTGTAGACTTCGTGTGATATCTGCAGAAAACAGGATATAAGAAAAGTGTGAAGGTGGTAAACTTGCTTTGATCCTTTAAAGATAGAAGTTCTGAAATAGTTAATTAGCAAAGCTAAGAATATACTTTAAAAAAGATTTTATTCACTTATTTTTAAAGACGGGAAGGGAGGGAGAAAGCAAGGGAGAGAAGCATTGATGTGATAGAGAGACATAGATTGGTTGCCTCTCCTACATGCCCTAACCCAGGACCAAACCCGCAACCCAGGCATGTGCCCTGACTGGGAATTAAACCCGTGACCTTTCACTTTGCTGGACGCCCAACCAACTGAGCCACACTGGTCAGGGCTAAGAATATGCTTGCAACACATGTGGCCACAAGTTGTTAAATGGAAGAACTAACATAGAGATCACACTAAATCTCTCAACCTCAAGAAGTGGTCACTGCAAAGGTCACACACAAATATGATTACATTACAAAGGGAGTTTAAGTCACCTTCAAATAGTAATCATGATAGTGCATTTGATCCCTGGTCAGGGTGTGGATGGGAGGCAACCGATCAATGTTTTTTTCTCACATTTTTGTTTCTCCCTCTCTCTCCCTCTAAAATCAATAAACATATCCTCAGGTGAGGATTTTTTGAAAAATGAGGGTAAGAAATTTTTTATTTCAGCTTCCTCCTGCAAGGTGGAAGCAGCCGAAGGGGAAGAGTTACTGCCCCAGAGACTCCCTGAGCTGTTCGATACCTACCAGCGGCTTCTGGACGGGGTGGAAGTAGCTGCGGAACCCAGCAGTTCCCGGGTAGTACAAGAGAAGGTGTTGAAAGGACTACACCTCCTGAAGCTGTCTGCCGAGATGTTATTGCAGCTTGACTCATTCAGCCATAATGAAGATTTGGAAGAGATTGCTTCTCTGACCTGAAGTACCTGATGGTGCCAGCACTTCAAGGGACGCTTGTTATGAAACAAATCAACCCCAGCAAGCGGCTGGATGATTTGCAGTGGGCTCGAGAACAGTTTTTAATCTATTTAACTCAGTGCCAACACTATCATGTGGCAGAGTTTGAGTTGCCTAAAACCAAGAACAACTCAGCTGAAAATGACACAGCTGGTTCTTCTGTGGCCCATCCTAACCTCGTTGCTATGGCATCTCAAAGACAGGCTAAAATAGAGAGATACAAGCAGAAGAAGGAGATGGAGCATAGGTTGTCTGCCATGAAAGCTGCTGTGGAGAGTGGGGAAACAGACAACACGCATGTTCCTGAGTATTACCTCCTGCACCTGCGGAGGTGGATCAGCATCAGCTTAGAAGAGATCAACAGCATTGATCAGGAGATCAAGATCCTGAGGGAAAAATACACCCCCGAAGAGGCATCAGCTCCTGGCTCAACTCCTCATTCCAGTCCTCCAATGAAACCCTTTATTCTCACTTGGAATGCCACCCAAGCCAAAGTATTTGGAGCTGGTTATCCAAGTCTGGTGTCTATGACAGTGAATGACTGGTATGATCAGCATCGGAAGGTGAGAGCTTTACCAGATCAGGGAATACCCAAGACAACCTCAGAGGTCAAAAGAGGAGCTCAGCAACATGAAGAGCAAGAACAAAAGGAGGAAGAGGATGATGAGGAAGCACTCCAGAGAGCTCGGGAGTGGGATGACTGGAAGGATACCCATCCTAGGGGCTATGGCAACCGACAGAACATGGGTTAGTCTTCCCACAACAAGATGGGATGACGGGGCGCACCTCTTACCCTTGAAGAAAAGCTGTGCTGTCTTCCCAGTACCTGGGTTCCAGCTTTCTTTGCTCTGTACCTTGAAGGCAAAGATGCTTAATGTTGCTTTGCATTCAAGTAAAGTGGCAAGCAATTAAGTGTGTATTTGTAGCCTAGATGATGAACCAGTGATTCTCATTTTGGCATTGTCCTAATCATGTATTTCAGTTTCTTCAGTGGAAAGAAAAGAGTACTGAGAAGTGGGCTGTGTACAGTCAGTGGCTGTGTGAATTCTCCTTCAGAAATCAAGTCCTTTGTATTACAGGAGCCTGTGCAGGAATAAAAAAAAAAAAAAAAAGTTTTGATTTCAGACCATCCTATGTAGTTACTTTGGTCTCTGAGTTTGTAAGGCCGCCACACGGGCCTCTCCTGAGCTCGTCAGGTTTAGTATGTGGTCCCCTTTCTCATCCACACCTTGTTTGATTGCAGATCCCTTTGACAATCTGACTGAAGGAATGAAAGCTTTCCTCCAAAAAGTGGGGACTTCAAATGTGGTGTGTGGTTTCAGGGGACTCCCCTCCCCCAAATCCTAGACCTAGAATTTAACATTTAAAGGAATAAAACAAGAATGACAGGAAGAGGTGGTTGCTCTTTGGGGGTTGGGCGCCTGTGCCCTCCCTCTTTTGATCAAAAGAGGAAGCTGCCTGCTCCCACAGCTGGATCAATTAAATTCTTGCCAAACAGTATAGAGAAAAAAACGAATCTAGTGTCTCTTGCTGGTGGAAATTGTGCTCTTTCACGAGATCGCAAGGAAAGTATTCCAGGAACCCACATGTGGAAGGTTGTGACATGGTGAGGTTCATTTGGGATTTGGGGTAGAAATAGAAGGCTGCCCCCGGATTCCCAATGTCTCGTCTCCATCTTTCCCGTTGTGGAAAAAGCCCAACTTTGTCTTCATCAGGCCCAGAAATAGGACCAATGTCCAGAGATTCTATGCCATGACAAAGTTTAGTCCATATCAAAGCTTATTAGTCCAGTTCCGGCAGTCCTCCAACCGGCTGGCACTGCTGTATCCAGTACCCAGGCCTGGCCTGGAGCCTGCTGATGTCCACATAGCTCCTGGCCGTGGAGCTGCGAGGGCCACATAGTTGCTGTGGAGAGAAAACTCATGAACAAATCGGGCAAGAGCATGTTACAGAGAGACAGAGTGCCAGAGAGAGCACTTCTTTATTAGGCTGATTACATTATCTTCAGCTTGGGAAGGACCAGGTGCTTCTTCAAACTAATCAATCAACCTTTCAAGCTTTCATGGGCTTTTGATGGGTCCACCCCCTAACCAATCTATTTCCTAGATCTTCCAGGGTTCTGTGTCCCTCATCCAATCTGATTCTTTCCCTGGGCTACACAGACAGGCCTTTATGGTCACCATCTTGATCTCTGTGCATGTGCTTACCACCCCCTGCTGCCCCCCCCCAGTCGGAGACCAGAGGCCAGGCTGTTCGAAGGGAGGAGTGTTAATCCCCTTGGTGGGTCAGTGCTGTGATTCCCCCGAGTGTGTGAAGCTGTAGCTTCCTGATTAATAAGCAGGCATATGCTCCCTAGTTGATTTTGCTTAATAATGTCTGACTCCCTTTGCTTCCTTCCTTTATTAATTAATATTCAACTACGGCCCTGGCTGGTGTAGCTCAGTGGATTGAGCACGGGCCTGTGAACCAAGGGATTGCGGTTCAATTCCCAGTCAGGGCACATGCCTGGGTTGCAGGCCAGTTCCTGACAAGGGATGCATGAGAGGCAACCATACATTGATATTTCTCTCCCTCTCTCCTTCCCTTCCCCTCTAAAGATAAATAAATAAAATCTTTAAAAAAATATTCAGCTACATACACTAACACTGGCACTCAGTGTCCTGTACGTTTTTACCTGATTCGAACCTGCAGGCCAGTTTTGTTTGCTCAGTGTGTGCCACATCCCGTACTCTTTCACTATCTTAGAGTGATTTGTGATTGTACAAGAACATTTCAGTTGTGGCCTGACACAAGTGTGTAGCTGTAGCCCAAGAATTCCCTCACAGAAGCTGTACTTGCTGAAGGTGTCCATTTTCTGTTTCTGTCACCAATTGTGCATAACAGTGCCACTTCACATTTTGTGACTGGCATAGAAACATGTGCTGGTGTATCCGACAAGAACTGGCATTCAGAAGCAGGGTCTTGTTCAATTTTGCATGAGATGTTTCCTGTTGACTTGGAAAACTTCAAGTGTTTTAAAAGCAGGGTTAGAAAAAACAACCCCAGAGATTCTATATATTCAGACTCCTTGGCAGTTTGTTTACTGGAAAGCAGGCTGTGTGCTGGGATGAAGTGAAACTTTTGCCCTACCCATGAAATTTTGGTGGTGTCCAGGCAGCAGGAAGCCTAGCAACATTCCACAGTGATCAGCTAAGGGAAAAACAAAAACCCTAACCCCAAATGCCCTTTCTCCCTCCCACGAGATAGTACTGCCTTGACCAAGGAAAGCTCTCCCTTTAATGCCCAACTCCTGGTCTCATAAACCACAGCAATGTGATTGTGTTTCTATTTCTTACTCTCCTTTACCAGTGGGGTCCCCAATCTCCCCTTTGATTCCTCAAAATTAAGAAATTAGGCTTTTATACAACTGGTACATTGTTCAATTTCTTAGAAAGGGTAAAAAGTAGATTATATGGGGCCAACAGCTAAATAGGAATGTAAATGCTTGAACTCTTCTAAGTTTGTGATCAGACAGAAGTGGGCCCAAGCATGATAGGGCTGATGGCTGGGCCTGATGACCTCTGTTTCTCTGTTGAATGAGCAGAAAGTACAGCCTTTGGGGCTTGAGGGGCTTTATTACTTTTTATATAGTGTCCATAGACATGTTAAAGAACTCTGAGCCTCAGTTTTTTTCCTGTTTTATGGGGATAATAATACCTGCCCCATGGAACTGGATACACACCAGGTATCACAAATGACAGTCCCCACTGGTCCATAATGTATGGGCTTATGAATTGTGCCTTCTTCCTCCCTGTTAAAAAGTAGAACATTTGCTTGTCTCTTTTCTTTTTATGATATATCAAATAGTTATGAAGCTTAAGAAGCACTTACCACTTTTCCGTATTACTGTGAGGAAGCAGATTATCTTCAATAAACGCCCTCTGTCCATTTCCACACTTCCCAGTCAGGCATGTGGTTTTGATAAACGACTTCCTAAATCCTGAAGGGATTAAGTTTAGGGCAGAAAGAAACCAAACAATTGAATTTTGATGGATGTAGAACAGAGGCCCACAGTGTTGTCCCAGGAGTTGGAGAGGTTCCTGGCATCTGCTTCTGGCCCTGGACAAATTCAACATCATCATTTCACTGCAGAATGATGGGATGGTTGGCTTTCCTGGCCGTCTTGCCTGCCCATGATGTGCTGCTCAGTTAAGATAGCAATATTCCTTCTTTGCGTGCCATATTTTTGTTTCTGTGCATCCAGGGCATGTGAATGTAGCATCCTGGGGTGGGAAAGGTGCAGAGTGGAGGCAGTGATGGCTGCCAGCCCTCTGTCACCACCTTGTCTGCTAGAGTGACATGTATTGTATCTTTCCACTGAAAAGACTTGCTTTTAGCACCTGAGAGGGAGAGGCCTTATAACCTTTGCCTGTAGTTTTCTACCTTAAGTTCTTATTGTGTTCATGAACACACTGGCTTAGAAATCAGTTGGCAGGCCCTGTGGGTGAGAACAGTGCCCACTGCTCCACCTGGAGCCCCACAGAGCTCTGCCTCTTCTCATTTGGCCTTGGCCTGTGTCCTTTTCCTGTGCTGAGCCGCGGGCAGCTCTTGCCTACATTCAATTGTGCTTGAATTTTGATTCAAAGTTGGCACAGCAATTTTACTTTTTTTAACCCAGAAATATGGTATAAACTTATAACTTCTGAAAATAGTACCCATCCTGGTTATTCAAAGCAGTTTCATAAATCATAGAATTCTGTCTCTAGGGATGTTCCTGATTTGGCAAGTTGCAAACCCTAGAGTTAATTTAACATTGCTGAAAAAGAGGTGTTCCTTAGATTTCCTTTTTGAGGACATAGCTCTTCTTTGGTAGGCTTCAGGATTCGTGCTTCCTAGAATTCATTGATTTCAGGCAATGAGCTATAGAGAATAACCCAAAGTATATCTTTGTTCTTTTTATAGACTTAGCGCAACTAGTCTTTGGGGGAGGTCCCCACTTTGGTATGTGTTATGATACTTGTGATAAAGACATGAGTCACCTTTTTCTTTCAAAAATAGCTAGAAGGGTGTGAAGTGAAATGTAAAAGTTCTGGATCTCCATAGTACTTCTTCCTAGATATAATTAGTATAAATAACTTTGTGTATCTTTCTAGGTATTTTTCCACACAATTATAAACATATACATACATGTAGCTATACATACACACATACTACACACACAAATAGCACATATATCTATTTTTATTTTTAAAAAGATTTTATTGACTTATTTTTAGAGAGGGGAAGGAAGGGAGAAAGAGAGGGAGAGAAACATCAATGTGCAAGAGAAGCATGCCCCACTTAGCTATACCAGTCAGAGCTATATCTGTTTTCTAGAAATACAAGTAGAATTTTACCATATATACCATTTGTTATCTTGCTCTTTTCACTTCATGCTATACCAAGGCATCTTGCCCAGTTAGTACGTGTCAGCTTCATGTTGTTAGTGTTTGTACAGTATTGCATGTCGTCGTTGAACCATCGTTTCCTTAGCATGGTGTCTGTTCATGAGTGTTTAGGTTGGTACCATTGTTTTACTCTCTCGGTCCTGTAGTGGCTCTCCTTGTGCATATCTTACCCAGTTCATTTAGTGAGTGGATGTTCTCATTAATTGAATTATATCTTCAAAACTATATTGCTGTATTTTAAATATTAGTTCATATTTATGGTTGAGTAACTAATGACTAAGTAACAAAAGACTTGCTTAAAAATGTGCAAGAAGTATTTATAGGTAATGGCAGTGTTATAGAAACTAGTTTAAGTTAGGTTAATCTTATTATTTGCTGAGAATTAGTTCATGGTAAAATATGTGTTTTAGAATGTCCAATTTATACACCATGAAGGAATTTAGGGAGGCGGCATTTTTAATGAGTTGCCATAGTGGCACATAAATCATTGGGGTGTACTTCCAGAGGTAGAATGAAGAAGAATAATTTTTCCTAAGAGGAGGTGAGAAATGTCGGGGGTGGATTTTTTTTTTCTAAAACTGTGTTCATAAGTGATTAAATGACAGCTTTAAAAAAAATCTCTAAAGAACTACGTGCCTGACTAAACTGTAGAAAGGATGTGGACATACATGTTTGCACAAAATAGACAACCCATTTTAATTCCATGAAAAACTGTATCTCTGTTTCTCTTTGTGGGCCCATCCTTATGGGCAGGAATGTGTCTGATTAGCAGCATCCATGCAGGAAAAAGCTGTCTGTTTCACACGAGGTGGGCTCCGGTGCCACAGCCCGGCTTACTCCTGAGGGGGCTCCCACTCTGCTACCAACAATGGCCCAGTGCAGCTGGCCCTTGGCAGCTTCTGCTCCAGGACACATTGTCTTCTAATTACTATTATCCTCCACCTTATAACAATCACCTCCATCCTTTCTCATTGATGCAGAGAACTCAGGTATTTATGTTTCACTAGCGGTCCTCACCCAGGGCAAATCTGTCCCCAGGGGACATCTGGCAATGTTTGGAGACATTTGGTTGTTGCAGCTGTGGATGTGATGTGCCACTGGCACCGCGGAGGCAGAGGCAAGCATGTCGCTAAACATCCTACGCTGCACAGAACAGCTCCTCCCTTCCCGTATGTTGATTTCTGGAGTGCTTTCTCTGTGTAGCTCCCTCCCTCTTCTCCAGGATTCTGCTTCGCAAATTCCAGGCACCTGAAACTCCAGTCTCTGTCCCCTCAGTGAGGAGACAGCTGTCCCCTGCTTGGATTCCCCCTCCTTTCACTGTAGACCAGAAAGTACCTCTAGGCAGGTAGCTGGGGCAATCACAGACATCTTGCTGTTCCCCTTTTCACAAGGATAAGAATCCTTATACTGCTTGTGCTCAGTGTCTGAAAGCAGTTGTTTCATACCTTTGTCTGGATTTCTAGTTGGTCACAGCAGAAGGGCAAGTCTGGCTCCAGTTACTTTGTCATCGCTAGAAGCTATTATTTACTTGGATTTTTTTCTCTCAGTATTTTTCTGTAATAAGTAAAGACAAGAATCCTGTCCCCATTTTATAGATTAGATGTCACAGAGTTGCCTAGAGCAAGAAAGAGACTTGAAATCACAAAGCATATCAGCAGGATGGCAGGAGCCATGGATCACATGATCTGACCCTTGCCTCATTAAACTAAACCCCACCTGCAGACAGAGGCGTGCCAGTGTGCGCTACTGGGACCACTGCCAGAGGCCAAAGCAGCGGAACAGGAAAGAAGACCAAAAAAAAAAAAACTGGCAAAAAACATGAGGTAGAGTAAAGCTCTACAGCCGTATATTAGGAGAGAAACTCGGGATAGCTACAATAACCCCAAGAGTCACATCACATATCACTCTATGTCGCCTAATAAGATATTGAACTAGTAGCCACTAGTTACTACCCCCTACACAGAAGTGCTGAGAGCCTTCCATGTACTATCTCGTTTAATCTCCTTTCTCTACCTAGAGATGAAACTATTATCCTTATTTTACAGATCAAGAAACTGAGGCTAAGGGAGGCAAAGATAATCTGCCCAAAGAAACAGCTAATATGCTGCAGTGTGGAGGTTTGCCCTAGATTTGCACAAAGCTTGTGCCCTTTCATTATGGTTTCCCATCAGGCCTTGCTGTTTCCTGACTCATTTTTGTTGACTTGCTTAATGTTTTGCACCTCATTCCACTCCTTCAGGGCTACCACTTATTTTCTTCTGACTTTAAAACCAGTACTGCTCGTTGAAGGAGAACTGGAAAATACGGAATATTAGAAGGAAGAAAAATCATCTACACTCTTAACCCTTGCCTGTCATTTCCAGTCCCAAACTCAGCTTATGAACTGTAATGCTCACCTTTATGACTGCTTTGCCTTCATCAAATACAGTAGGTTCTCAATGAACTTCAGGCACTGCAGGAACTACGTAAAACATTTAAAATATCATGTAACTGGCTGAGAAGTCACACATTTGGGTGTATGCCTAAAGAACTACTGGATTTCAGTGGATACACGAGGACTTGATAGTCTTTCTGAGTGTATCGGGGATGTGCCCAGTTGCGTTTCGTGGCCCTTTTGTGGTCATGCACCATGCTATACCCACAGGCACCCAGCAGATGAAAGACCTTCAGAGAAAAGTAAATTCAGTGCATTTATTCATCAAATATTCATTGAGCACCTACTATGTGCCAGGCACTGTGCTAGCTCCTGGGGTGAAGCATGAGCGAGATGCAGTCTCTGCCCTCTTGGAATTTACCATCTGGTGATAGAAAACCGCAGAAACCAGCCTCTGAAATGTTCCAATTAGAAGACATTCTCCTGCAGTGATATTTTTATGAGGCAAACTCATAGTTGTTTGTCATGAGGAGGCTTAAAAAGAGCCATTGTGAGAGACCAGGTGAAGTTCCTCAGATGAAGAAGGAGAAATGTTGCTGCAGCTGTTGTCAGAGCGCAGCTTTACCAGCTGCCCTGCTGTCTCACAGCAGGGAGGTTTCATCTCTGTCTCTTTTGCTCTCATTTTCTTTTCATCTCCCAGTTTGATGTCTAAGCTTTAGCTGGGGCCTTTGATTTTTAGTGTTCTGGAGAAAGAGGCCAGGGACAGCAGAGCCAGCCAGGCTATGCCTGAGAGCCTGACGTGCTGTTGCCCTCGATCCGGGGCTGACTGAGAGCTCACGGAGGATTTCAGCAGACTGCACAGGGGGCCTGCTGGGAAGGCAGCTCACCTGCAGCCCCGTAAAGTAGTTTCCAATTCTTTGAAATACAGTTTGCTTGGGTATTGAACGTATGGCAGCAATTTGTAGTCCTTTGAAAAATCTTTTACTATCTAAGTTTTTTCTTTTATTTATTGATTTGAGAGAGAGGCAGAGAGAGAGAAAAACATCAACTTGTTTTTTCACTTATTTATTCATTCATTGGTTGATTCTTATATGTGCTCTGACCAGGAATCAAACCCATAACCTTGGTTTACCAAGACGATGCTCTAACCAGCTGAACTATCCAGCCAGGGCTTTTACTATCTAAGTTTAATCAACTGAGAAAATGAAAAGTTATGGATCCATCAATCACAGATATATTAAATAAGGAGCTTTAAAATTATGTGGAAGTCTGTGACCAACTTTTTTTAACCTCTAAAATATAGTTTGGTAAACACTTTGTTATAACATACTGGACATTGAGGGATAGTGAGCTTAGTTATCTTTTGGGAATAATAACAAATTACCCCAAAACCTAGTGGCTTAAAACAACAAGCACTCATGATCTTACAGTTTCTGGGGGGTCAGAAATCTAAGGATGGCGTAGCTGGGGCGTTCTGGGCTCAGGGTCTATGATGAGGTTGCAGTCAAGTTGAAGCCTTGACTAGAGCTATTAGATCTGCTCGCAAGAAGGTTCACTCACGGGACTCTTGGCTGGAGCCCTCTGTTCTCACACAGGTCTCTCCACAGGCCCGCTGGATGTCCTCAAGACATGGCAGTTGACTTCCCTTAGAGTGAGTCATGAGACTGGTAGTATCAACTCATCCCACAGGGATTAATGCCCACGTGAGGACACAGAGTGGGTACCAAGTGTCATCTTGTTTTAATTTGCATTTCTTTGCCAATACAATGTATAAAATGTATCATTTTAACCACTTTAAAATACACAGTTCAGTGGTATTAAGTACATTCACATTGTCGTGTAGCCATCACCATTATTCACCTCTAGAACTCTCTAGAATTTTTTTATCCTTCCAAACTGAAACTCTGTACCTCTTAAAGACTGACTGTCCACTCCCCTCTTCCCTGGTAACCAGTCTACTTTCTGCCTCTATGGATAAAATGCAATTTGTATATACATATACATGCATATATATACACACATATACACACACACACACACACACAACATATTTATATGTATTGGCCATTCACATTTCTTCACCTATGGATTCTTTGAAAATGTCCTTAGGCTATTCTCCCTATTGGGACATTAGTATTTTTATCACTGAGTAGGAAGAGTACATAGGAAAACAGAGTGAACAGATCAAGGATTTTTAGTTTTTTATTTTTTTAAAGGTTTTATTTATTTATTTTTAGAGAAAAGGGAAAGGAGGGAGAAAGAGAGGGAGAGAAATATCTATGTGTCAGAGAAACATCAACTGGTTGCCTCTCACATGTACCCTGACCAGGAATTTAACCAGCAACCTTTTGATTTGCAGGACATCGTTCAATCTACTGTGCCACACCAGTCAGGTGAGATTTTTAGCTTTTTAAGCATTATTAAAAGATTGGTGGTTTTTTCTGCCTAATCTTGATTCCTGAACAAGTTGCCGCCTATTGCCCCCTCCTGGCTGCTAAATCAGATTCTGTCCTTAGAAATGGGCATGGCATTTATTTTCAGCCTTATTGAGGAAAAAGTGACATAAAATATTGTAGATATTTAAAGTATACAACCTGATGATTTCATATACATATATTGTGAGATAATTACAAAGATCAAAATAAATAACACACCCATTACTCACATGGTTAATTTTTGTGTGTGTGTGGTAAGGATGGTTAAAGATCAAAAAGTGCCTTTGGCTTACAGTGCTTCTACAATGATGAAACCAAAACTGGAATAACAAAACTAATAAATTAACAGCATCGATTTGATGTTATGTAGTGTATTGTTTTGGTGAAAGTAAATGGCAACTTACAACATGGATGTGACTCCGCAATGGCAATCAGTCAGTCAGTTACCTCCCAAAAAAGAAGAGAGGAAGAAAAAGAATGGGCTCAATTGGTAGTTGTAAGGCGCTTAGCTTCTGCCTCTTCTGAGGATCACCCGAGAGCCTACGTAACCATGCTTCCTGCATCTGATTTTAGAAAACAACAGAAAAAGAACATTCTCATCCCCCTACCACGTGCCTCTGTGCCCTGTGCCCCCATCTGTTACAGTGGATGAGTTGTCTTTGCTTCTATTTAAGGCCGATCCCTCTGCTTGTGTGCAGTCCCCTCTCTTCTCTCCTCCATCATGGACATCACACCTCCAATTATCTCCTCTCTCCTGTCTTATTGATTTCTTCCTTTTGACAGGCTCATTCTTAGCAACATAAAACATGCTGTAATATCTCCCATCTTAAAAAAAAAGAAGACATCCTCCCTTGATTCTATATTGCTCTTCAGCTACTGCCCTATTTCTCTGTTGCTTTCATTTCTCTGTTCCATTTTATAGCAAAGGTATGTGAAAGATAAGCCCAGTTTATTGATACGTACTTTCTCCATTCTTCCCTTCCCAATTTCTCTCCAACCCACTTCAGCCTTTCTCTGCAAGTCCCACCCACCCCTCCCCACACCCCCTCCGCACTCACACATTCCACCACTGCTTTGTTTGGACTTAGTCGAAGGACACACTTGGCAGCCAGGGAGGCTGTCAAATGCCACCCAACTGTGAGTACATGGAAGGGGAAATCAGATTTGGGGACAGATAGGGGCATGCAAAGGAGAAAAGGGAAACCCTTTCAGAGCTACTACTTGCAGTAGAATGGAGCAGGAAGTAAGTATATTGCTTCCTCCTTGGTGTAAACCAGAACTGAAGAATTTCGAGGGAACCACTGGCCCCTTTGAATAGTCAGAGCCTGGAGGAATAGGCCAGAACTCTTGCTTCCTGTAGGCAGCTGGCCCCCAACCTTGACTTTAGGAAGATGAAGGTTGCTTTTTAAAAAATTTATTTCATGTTAAAGGATCCAGTTCTTTATTGGTGATGTTCATAAATCTTGCTATTATATATTTCTATCTAGGAAGGTAATTTTCTTCTGTCATTGTTCCATTTGTTTTTTATAAATAAGAACTTGAATTCTATTGCATGAAAATGGTAGAAATACACATTTGTTAGCACATACACACACACACACACACACATAAAAACAGATATTTTGCTTTACAACTTGCACCTAAGATACTGGCATATGTAGCTGGTTCATTAGTTATCATGAGGTTGCATTTTTAAGGGGAAAATGTATCCATGGAACAAATTTGTGGTGAAATCTCCAATATTCTACAACATGGATTGAAGTTTGAGCCTAACCAATTTTGTGTGAAGATCCTAAAATTTATGTCACCTTTCTAAATCCTGATGTTCAGATTGCATTGTTCAAATCTAAAGCTGTGGATCAACTACATACTCTAGTCCATATACACACCTTGGCCTTTATGGTCATCAGAGGCCTTAGCTTCCTTTTAGAAACCACTGTATGGCTTAGTGTGTTGCAAATGGGCGTTAAGGCCCTCTTCCCCTGTTGGGTCATTAAAGATGATTTCAATAGAGCTGCAGAAATTATCCTTGGAGAGGCATGTGAAGTGAAAGGATGTATTATGCTCGCAGATCCTAGGCACACGGGAGGAGCACCCAGGGAGCAGACTGAACCAAGCAGGGGGCTGAGCAGAGGGAGGCAGTGCCTGTGGGCAGGTGCCTCTCTTGGGTTCAGATGCAATCACCACACAAGCAAAGGCATGAGGAGATTTTTTTGGTGTATTTGAATGTCACTTGGACACAGGGGAGGATGAGAAGAGAAACAAGCTATTGCAGGGATCAGCCTATGACACTGGTGCACCTCGTGCACCTGGTCCCCTGGCAGGTACTCACAGCCTATTGATGGGGATGTTGGCATCAGGAAAATAATGAAGTTTTCAAAATTGACAGTACACTTAGCTAAACCATGTGTCTTCCAAAATATTTTATGGGATCTCTCCTGTTATACCCAAAGAGAGGGGTGTAGTCTTTTTAAAACAAATTAGCAGTTTGAACCTGAAAGAATATTCAGGTAGTGTCAGCTTTTCTGGGCTCCTGTTAATATAAATGTATGGAACATCACTGACTGATGAGTGTCTCCTGTCAGCTGCCCTGTCTTGCCTGGAAAAGCAGAGCATACATACGATCATGGCAACCTGCCTTTGATGTTGAGTGAACAACTGCAGAAATGGACCATTTTCTGTAGTCGCATCTTTAACTGTGCATGGGACCCAGCCTGAGGACATGAAGAGAATATATCAGGTCAATACCATCAGTAGCTATTATCGAACACCCAGCGTGTGGCTGCAGGCCCCCAGCCGACGTGTCTAGAACTCGCTATTGGATTCCTCATTACAGCCTCAGCTGGGCCGGCGTGCTCAGCAGCCCACAGTGCCAATGAAAAATACATGAGTCTGACTAGGGAGCATTTTCCCTTTCTCTCATTCTCCTTAAGGAAAGAAAGTGATTGCCGTGGAAGTTATTTCTGATGTTAATAGGAACATGTTGGCATGGCTCTGCCGGCCAAAGAAGGACAGCCTGGGTTAATATAGTGAGAGGCGATTTAAAATAAGTAACAGTAATGGGAGGCTCTGTGCTGTTACGTGTCTCTAGCTCTCCTAACTTTCCAGAGCACTGTTGTTTTCATGGCCTTAGCTGCTGCAAGAGACTGGTTATTATGCATCTGACGATGTAGGAAGCACCATTTGCATTTTCTGGGCCACTGGGGGTTGTGATGCGAGCACCATCGGAGGGAGCCCTGAGCCTGGTGGAAGAACGAGGCTGCCCGCAGAGGCCACCTGGCGCCCAGCGATTTTCTTTACCATCAGTGGATATGAATTTGGCTGCAGGTTATATTTCTGTGCCATTTAGGTTTTGCTTTTGCTTTAACCTTCATTGGTCTGGAATCAAGCTGTTTAGTATCTTTAGATGATAAAAAATATATAATTAAACTCTTTTAGATGGTAAAAAAAATATAATGTCTAAGCTCCTGCAGGAGAAAAATCATCTAGTTTTATAAACTTTGTGTAACCACACTCCTTTTCCCATATTAAAATAACTATATGCTATGTTTTTGATAATACGAAGTTTCATAGGAACATAATTATGGTTTTAGAGCAGAACTAATTTATTTGGACAGTCATTTTTTAAAAAAATTTATTTGTTTATTTTTAGAGAGAGGGGAAGGGAGGGAGAAAGAGGGAGAGGAACATCAATATGTAGTTGCTTCTCACTCGCCCCATACTGGGAACCTGGCCTGCAACTGAGGCCTTTGTCCTGACTGAGAATCAAATCGGGGACCCTTTGGTTCACAGGCCAGCACTCAACCCACTGAGCCACCCCAGCCAGAGCTGGACTGTCACTTTTTTAAAAGGATTTTTGTCTTCCTGATACCTGTACAAAATTCTGCATTGTCATTGAGGCAGAGTTTGTATAAAGCTTTCCCAAGAGGTATCATCACCAGTGCCTTGCCACCTTCAAGAATTCTGAAGGCCCCTTTCTGCCCCAGCCAGAGGGTCAGTCTAGCACAGAGGCTGAGAACGTGATTCTGGTACCAGACTTCCCTGGGTCTGAATCTGAGCTTCACCACTTACTAGCTTGCAGCCTTGAGCAGGTCACTCAATCTCTCTGTGCCTCAGTTTCCTCATCTATAAAATGGGCTGCCTCATAAGGCAGTTGGAAGAGTTAAATGATTTATGTTAAAGCCTGTGGACAATGCTTGGCACCTGATAGGTTTCACATAAATGCTGTTATCTGTGGTAAGTCCATCATTCCTCCTCCCCCATCACCCTACTCCTCACCTACATCATGACCTTCCACCCCCTAGTCCCTTCCTTGTCCCACACACCTCTCACTCTCTGCATTTGCCTCTTATGCCTTCATCAGCCCCCTGATTTCCTTCCTGCATGACCATGTTAGTTCAGGTCCTATTAGGGAACAGATAACACAGTCCAACCAGGTAATTTGAGGAAAGCTTAATGAAGAGAATATATACAAATGTGAGCAGCCGGGAGGAAACCACAAGCGGAGGCACAGTACTGGGCCTAGAAACCCCACAGGAGCGTGCTCACAGGAGCGGTGTGGAGTGGGCTGCCTGACCGGAGCCGTGAGCTCGTCAGGGGTTGCAGCCACCATATGGCAACCTCCCAGGAAGGGAGCCAGGGAAGTGAATAGTCCAACCTCACCTCTCTCTTTCCTTGCATCTCCTGCCAGGCCTCTTTGTGGTTCCCAGCTCCAAGAGAGAGGACCAGGGCACCCGTCCATACAGGCCTTCCTGTCTCTCTCTGCCCTCATACCCACTGTTCTGGTCTCCGCCCCTGCCACTCAGCCAGTCTGCAGGTTGCTCATCCAACCTCTGGTGACAAAAGCCATGACCTTTGCACCTCTTTTCAACTATTTGTGACCATTCCCTTTTCCCAGAGTTTCCTTCCCTTCTTCTCTGCTTAGAGAGGTGCTACACATTTATATGATCCCAGCCCAGATACCCTTGTTCTCTGCAGTCTTCTCTGCCTTCTTCTAGGGACCCTTACGGCTGACTCTGCTTGTGCTTCATTAGGTTACGTTTCATGTTGGGATCTGGGGGCTTATTTGTGGGACTGCTTCCTCTGCAGAGCAGAGCATTTGCTCTTTGAGGACACACCACCCCATACTCATATAGGCAATCTCTTTTTTTTTAAAGATTTTATTTATTTGTTTTTAGGGAGAGGGGAAGGGAGGTAGAAAAAGAGGGAGAGAAACATCGATATGCAAGAGAAACATCTATTGGGTTGCTTCTCGAATGCCCCCAAGTGGGGACCTGGTGCACAGCCCAAGGATGTGCCCTGACTGGGAATCGAACCAGTGACCTTTTTGTTCTTAAGCCAGTACTCAATCCACTGAGCCACACCAGCCAGGGCTTGGCATTCTTTTTTATTTTTTTAAGAGAAAAGAGATGGTTTATTGTACCCGGTACATTCAGCCACCACTGTCATCTTGGCATTCTTTTGTGGTGCCGCCAAGTGGCTGAAATAAAAGCAAGTGCTCAAAAAAAAATTAGTTGTACCTAAATGATTAATGGAAAGATATGATAAATATCACTTAGCTGGCTAAAGATGACATTAATTATAATAATGGATTCAGCATATTTAACACCAGTTAACTATATCTCATGTTGCACATAACTAAGTCACTCTCTGATACGCTCCCCTCATAGACAGGTTTCCTTGCTGTCATATTCTCTGAGGGTACCCTATATGTGGCTTATTAGAATTTACCTTTGTAGTTATTCCTTGTTTTACCTTCTCTTCTAAACCTTTGAAGAGAAAGCAGTCCCACAAATAAGCCCCCAGGCCCCAACATAAGGGACCATATCTGTGATGTCACAGTCTCCTAACCTTAGAACAGTGTATGGTACATAATAGATCCTTTGGAAATATCAATAAACGTACTGGTGACAATGCTGTGTGACAATGCCATAACCTCAGGAGGCCAGCAGAGTGGGGATTCTAGGTGCCGTGGAAGGACCCTTGGAGTTGCTTTTCGGCCTCCTCACGTCATTCCTTGCTGCTGGGAGGAGTTGTTTCTGCAGGGCTCCACTCTCTGGTCCGTCAGAGCGGAGGCCAGTCCCCTCCCACGGGAGCAGCAGCAAACGCCCTTTCCCTTCAGTTGCCCTGGGGAATGTAATATTTGGGGAATTATTTTTCTGAAATGATTCTGTTTCTCCTTTCTCTTTCATAGATGGTGCCAAGCAAAATCTATTTAATTGTTATTTGGACCATTTTGAACCTATTCAGTAATTTTGAAAATGTGTAGTAGGCATTGTCAGATCTTGTATTTAAAAATTGGCATCATTTTATATTATTCACTACTGTGATAGTCTAATCAGATTTTATTATGAATAAACGACTTCAGGGAGTTCTTTTTAAAGGTCACAAATGATGTTTAATAGTCTCAAAAAAGATTTTACTTTTTAGAACAGGATGTAGCAACACGGCCTGGAAGCCTTAATTTATCTAAGCCCTACCATTGCTCAGTTATCTTTTCATGTGCCATTTTTCTGAGGTTTAATATTCTGAAAACAGTGTTCTAGAAAGGAAATTAAACTTGGGGTTTGAGATAACAGGGCTCTTATGAAGCTTATATACTGAAGATATTAGAAAAAGATCCTGACCAAAAAACAAAACAAAATAAAATAAAATGAAAAACATTCCCCCCCAACCCCTGTACAACAAAAAGCAATTAATGTTATTAATTTGGAGGGGCTAAGTAGGATTGTCCAAAGTGAAAACATGAAAAATCGGACAGATGGACTTCATAAACTTGGGGAATATAGACTCCGGGTACACGTTGTAATAACAGGTTTTCACTGATGCATCTGTTGCAAACTAATTGCCTCTTTTCTGCTTGATAACTGAAGTTTAAGTTTGGAGGGGTCTGTAATAGAAGCAATTAAAAGCTCGACACTGTCATATATTTCATTAATTTACCAGTGAGTGGTTGGATTTATATGGATGATTTGATTTATTTTGAAGATAATTATAATTATAAGTGTGTTTTACTAGACAGCTTGTCCTCTATAATATAATTTGCCCTTAACTACAGTATAATTTCTTCTGCCCTTCTGGTTTATGGCCTGTTCTTTAGGAAAGATAAAACAAGCACAGGCAATGTCTATGAAGATAATATTTTTAAGGTAGATGAGAATAGAATGGCTTGGGGGCTCTCGATCTTGGGTGATGGAAGATCAGGTTTGGGCTGGGTGTGATACAGGACACCATCAGTAGAGCTAGGAACAGGCAAAAGCAGAAATGGGTCCTTAATTCTCAAATAAGCTGTTATATCTATACCTACTTAGAGTATCTGTAAAAGCTGAACATTTGTATACCCTGTAACCCAGCAGTTCCATTCCCAGATACACACCTAAGAGAAATGCATCCATATTTTCACAGAAAGACACTCACTGAAATAGTCATTGTAGCACCAATTATAACAGCCATAACTAGGAACTACCCAAATGCCTACAACTAGTAGAATGGACAAATAAATGCTTGTGTGTCTTGGAGTGGAATTCTGTATATCGTTGAATGTGAACAAGCTGCTCCTTACACAACAAAGTAGAAGAGTCTGGCAAGGCTGCGTGAAAGAAGCCAGATACCACAGAGCACCTACTGTGTAATTCCCATTGTATTCAGTATGAAACAACAAAGCAGCCTAGATGCTAGAAGTCGAAATAATAATAGCCCTCAGGAGGGTAGTGGTGGTAAGTTCAGACAGGCACTGGAAGGGCGCCTAGGGTTCTCTGGTGCTATTGATCTGGGTGCTGGTTATACTGAGTATGTTTAGTTTGTGAAAATTAATAGACCTAGGATTTAGGCACTTTCATATATGTATATTATAATTTTTTAAAGTTTATATTGATTTGGAAACAGGACATTGTTATAGTTTTCAAGCTGACTCATTAGAAAAGGCAGAAGTTTACAGTGACACTTTGACTGAAGGTTAAAGGGCACACAGGGCTGCATCTTTAAGCAGACATATTTCCCACCAGAGGAGACCACTGAGTCACTTTGACTTAGCTGTGATCTTTTTGTGAAGAATCATGGGAGCTCATCCGAATCCCCATTTCTCTTAGGGGTCAGCTCTGGTTTCCCGGTGCAGTGAAATCTTTATGGTACTCTGACCTCTGTTCTCCACAAGCTCTGATTGTAGCCACTGTGAAAACCAAAAACAGAATGTGGTCTAGCAGTTAATAGTACTGTAGCGGCTTTATTTCTTTTGATTCTTTCTTGACTGCAAGTTTATCAAGACCAACAGCCCCACCTCTTATTTCTCCATCCAGGGTCAGGCATTGGGTGGTGGACATTTAATAAATATTTGACAAATGACTATTGCCCTTGAAGAAATAGGAATGAACAGAGAGGCTCTGCCTGAGGCAGAACAAGAGTGTGCTTTTGAGTGGCACTCATGTGGCTTGCCTGTGAGTAGTCTCAGTTTGATTTCTCTAATTCTTTTGAGCTCTCTCCTCCTCTCTCTAACATTTTCTTGTTTATATGTTTATTGTAGAAGGATAGAAAATATGAAAAGGAACAAAGAAGTAGAAAATGAATACCCATAATCCTTCCACTCAGAGAAACTTTTACTATTTTCCTATATTTTCTTTCGTTTTTCATGTAATGCTATTGCTTTCCCTGTCCTCCTTTCCCTACCACCCTCTTTTCTTGATTTCTTAAGAATAATGGAAGCAAGTCTAGGAGAGAAACTTCTCCAAATTTTTAAAGACTTTTGGGTAGAATAGAAGTCTTACATGTTACTACCTTGGTTTTCTTTACTCTCCAGGTGAGAAGGTGTAACTTAGATTAAGAGCTGGGCTTTCTTCTTTTTAAATTTTTTTATTGATTGATTTGAGAGAGGGAGAGAAACGTTGATTTGTTGTTCCACTTATTTATGCAGTCATTAGTTAATTCTTGTATGTGCCCTGACTGGTGATCGAACCCACAACCTAGGCGTATCATGACGACACTCTAACCAACTGAGCTGCCCAGCCAGGGAACAGCTGGGCTTTCATGCCTTGCTATAGAGTAGTATAACTGATACGTAACTCAGTCTTCTCTTATCCACTGCTTGAATTTTTTAGATTAGCTTGACTGATGTATACATTATATTCCAAATCACTAAAAAAGACTTAGAGTTCTTCCAGGACAGAATCAAGTGCTGCTCTGGGATAGAACCATTCTACTGACTGCTGTTATTGTCCTCAGTCTCACCTTGAAAGCAGGATGAGATCTTTCAGGTCTCTTAGACATGACCATATTTTCGACCTTAAAATCCCGTTAATCCCAGTTCTCTGCCTGAGGATTTTAACATAAAATTTGCCTCTCTGGGCAGAGATTTCTGGGTGGTCGTCCAGTGCTGTGCTGTTCTTGAAGTTTCTGGAAACAAACAGTAGTCACCTTCTGTAGACCAGGGCTGTGCGGCTGATGTGCCTGTCTTCCTTGTCACGACCTAGAGCTCCAGACCTGTCGTGCTTCTGGGTGCACACACCATACAGTGTTTGTATTCTTGCTTTCCTCCTAAAATAGTCTTAAAATAGACTCCTGCACGTCTGTCCTTGACATTTTTCAGATTTCCCCCCCAGATTACTGTGAGCTTTGTCTCTAGTTTTTCTTTAGACTCCTGAAATATTTAAATGATATTTCTTTAAGTGAGATTGTTCATTGGTAAGAAGAAAAATCGGACAGACTATTTCTCTTGACCTTTAAAATACCTTAATGGGTGCAGTGTTCTGTTTGTTTGCCTCTGCTCTGGTTGGGAGCCATGTGACCTTTGCATTATCTCTAGGCCTCTGCTTAACTGTGTTGCTACAAATGATTGTCTACCCTGAATAGAGTTCATCTAGAGTGAGTACCTTTCTCTGTGTGTGTGTGTGTGTGTGACACACACACACACATACACACAGAATATGAATGTGAATGTGAACATGAATATAGTTGTCCAGAAAAGAGATATAGTTTGGATTCGCATCTTCATCCTTTCCATTTCGTCTAACACTTGGCTGTGTCCCATCACCTGAAGTGGCCCTATTCTCCTCTCTCCTGGAGCCACATTCACCTAAGATGCACCTGCTGTTTTTGGCATTGAGGAGACAAAACATCATATGTATTTACATTTGGTTCCTTTCAATGCTCTGACCCATAGAATGCAGAATCTGCCTAAGGGTGAGTTTATGGATGTGGTGTTTATGCCATCGTTATGGGGGTGTGGGGCAGTGGGAAAGCCACCATTCATGTCTGAGCTTCCTCCTGGAGGCTGGGAACAGAGCTGCCTGTCAGGAAGCTTTATGGTGGAGCTTTTCTGCCTCCAGTGGAATAGTTCTCTTATCCTCTGTGTCCTTTTCTTCAAATACAGCTTTCCAAAGTTAAAAAAAAATTTGTTAGAGAAATTATTAGTGTGTGACTTTTATGCAGAGGAAGAACTAGGAAAGGGATTGTTTCTATAATAATACAGGAAAATGAATATTATAAACTCATCCAGCTGGGTTGCATTCTCATTGGACTAATTTTTATAGTAAAATACAGTGGCTTTACTTTTTTTAAGTAAAAGTAATGTACAGTGTGTGAAATCTATGGAAATCTCTGAGGAAAACTTGTGGAGTGTAGATGGATGAGAAGAGTAACAACAACGAAACAGCAGTCATCATTTCTAAAGCACTCTGTAATCGTAATACTTCACCTGCATTGCTTCATTCCATCCTCCTCCAATTCTGCTGGTTGATGGTAAAAACACCTAGTTAGTGTTTAACCCTGCCGTCTTGAACTTACTGGAAAATCAATTCCCTTCAAATGGAACACCTGCTACCTCCTGCAGGACACAGGCAGTATTCTCCAGACAGTTTGGAAAACGAGGGAGGTTTAGTCATCTCGCAGCCACCGAGGGCCTGAGCGAGGACCAGACACAGTTGTCTCCCTCAACCCACCACCAGCCTTCCAGATTCTTCCTGCTAATTGTGTTGATGGTGACTTGGGGTTGTCCCTCAACATTAAAAGCTAGAGCAGTACATTAATTCAGTCTGTCTCATTCACTAAAACCAGTTACCTCAGCGCTGTGGCAGGCTCTGGTGTCCCACTATAGGCAGGACAGGGTTCTTGCCTCTCAGAAGCCACAGATGGGTAAGGAAACGGCCACACACAAACTTTCAGCAGGATGGAAGTGTTGCTGAATATCATATACTGAGTGCAAGTGCTGCAGGACCTGGGGTAGGCCGCAGACAGCCAGCTCTACCTGGGCAAGTGAAGAGGCCTCACAGAAAAGGGGCATGGGCACAGGGTCCCCAAGGAGCAGTAGAGTCTCCAGGTGGAGAACACCAGGAAGGAGACAGCCAAGAACGTTTTTGGCAGCATGCGAATGACATGGCTGTTAGCAGGGTGGCTGGGGAAGGAGCACAGATGGTGTTTTAAAGTCAGCTCTGAGTCACTGTGTGAAATTACAGAAATTCAAGGAGAAGGATCTGGAAACCATCCAGCAAGCTATTTGACCTTCTAGTCTGTCAGTAACCATTTCCTGGCTAGCTCATAAATGGAAGTTCTCTATCACACAGGAAAAGTTGCAGAATAATTTCAAGTAAAGAAAAATGGTTCTGACACCTTAGCCTGTGAACCAGAGGGCTTACTTTCTCACCCTCTTAAAGGGTTCTTTACTAGCAAGTTGCCCTACTGCCGAGCTTTGACGAAGGCCCCTGTGCTGCGGATTCTCGATTCTTGCCCCATCTCCTCAAATGACTGAATGAAGGTTAAAAATAACTTCCAAAGTAGGTCCAGAAGACACTCAGCCTCTGATGTGATGGTGCTTGAGATGGAAACTCTATTTTCTGTCTAATTTTTTTTCTTGTTGCCTTGACAACTGTTTGTTTTTTTTTTTAACTTTTGATTTTTTGTCAACAACATGAGCTGCTTCCTTTTGATTTAGCTCGGAAGTGTGTACAGATCTATATCTTATTCAGAGAGTCTCTGGTGTAAGTGCTTATGTTTATAGATTTTTTTTTATTTTTTAGACTTCATGATGTTGAACAAGGATAGATGACTGCACATAACCATTAGCCAACCTCATCCACCAAACAAAGGAAATGATAATGATTTTTTTTTGTTTGATGTCAAATACTGCAGGAATGATTCAGAGTCACTTTTTTTTAATTGTTTTATTTGGGGAAAATGCTGTTACAAAAGGGCAGCTGTAAAATACAGTGACCTCTGTAACAATGACTTAGTTTTTCTTAAAGTGAAAGAATGAGTGGGATCTAAGGAATCAATGCAGTTGATAAACAACAGAGGAATATCTCCAAGTTATTTTCAGGAAATAGAGCGACAAAACACAAAGCTAAAATTTCTGATCAAGGAATTCTTCTAACAGCTTGTCTCATGGGTTTCTACCCTTGCACCCTTTAATGGGAAGGCAAATCGATGACTCCATTGCAAGAAACACCTTAGGACATAATTTGATTCAGATTCACTTTTATAAATACGTCTAAATATTTGGCTCTTTAATGTCTCTGACAAGGTCCATGTGAAAATTGTTTCCATAAATTATAAATGCACGTGCTTTCCTCTGTCTTGTCTTTGCTTGCTCTGCTCTGGACACAGTGGCCTCTTGGCTGGTCCTCATCCTTGTTGAATCTATTCTCATCTCAGTGTGTAAGTGTTGATGTAAATAAGACTATATCTCCTTGATTTCTTTACTGTTTAAGTTTTCATGCTGTGAACACGGACTAACCTAACTACTCCCAGCAAGCATACCAAAGCCTTATGGTTAACAATTAGCTGTTAGCTGTAAGCTTACACAGTCACCATAGAAATTCTGGTCAGTAACAACAGCCAGAATGGCACAGCAACAGAGATAAATCATAAACTAGGTGTTAGCATCAATGGTAAGCAATCATCCATCACAAGACCACCAGGAGGTTTGGTTCATGGCTCTGACTGCATTCTTTGTCTCTTTGTCTTGTCAATCACTTAGTACTTTACATATATTTTTAAATATTCACTGTAATACCTGTCTAGTGGTAGAGGTTAGCTGCACACACTCAGACTGATGGGTTGTCTGATAGCTCCCATCCTACCCCTTGTAAGTAACTTGCCCTACAATAAATTTGGTTATAATCTGTGGAATTGTATGAATTGTTTTTCAGTCTCAAGATACCTTCATGGTTCGGTGGTTACTGTACCTTCACTCCACCGTCAGACACTCAGGGACTCTGCATTTGCTGTTTCCTCTCTTTGGAACCTGGATGCCCCAGATATTGCATTGCTGTCTCCATCATTGCATTCAGGGCTGCAGTTAAAGGCCACCCCCTCAAACAGGACTTTCTGGACTTTCTTGTCTGAAACAGCATCCTTATCCATCATTCCTTTGCCAATTCAGAGATGAGAGGAGCCATCTCTGGAAAACCTGAATGATTATCAGTCACCCTATATGAGGTCCCCCAGTCTATAAGCCCTACCCATGGCAAGAGCTTCCAAATTAGCTTTTTGATGCCTCACCCTTCAATTACAAACTCACAGCCAAGGATCACCCAGTATTTGTAGAAATCCTATGTCAGAAAATATAGAGACCAAGATGAATGAAAACTAAGGAACTTGAAAGAAACAGAGATGGAGCAGAATAAATCATAAGTAAATAAACAAACAAGTAACATGAAGCAAAGGAAATCATCATAGAAACAATATGAGGAATTCAGTAGAGCAACAGAGGGGAGACCCAGGTCAACAGCTGTGAAACAGGTCCGGGAAGCAGCCTGGAGTTCTCAGAGGAAAGTGACCAGGAGGGCCGGGAAATTGAGAGACCATCCTGTCATTGTGACTTGTAGAAAATTATACTGAGAGGCTCTTGGAGGGTGTGGGTATAGCTAAAGATAGTTACAAAGCAAAGCAAGCAGAACTAACTCTTAATCACAGAAACAATAGTAGTGTACACTAAAGGAAACATATTATGTTTCCTTTTAATATGTTTAGTGGTGATCAACTTTATATACTTTTAACAGTGTAAACATTGAATATTGATTTAATAAAAAATGATATAACCATGGAGAATGGGGGAAGGCAAATGTGCATATATGAAGCCTGGGGATATCAATGTATAATGTCTAAAACTGATAAATTTTCACATGTGATTATATTAATTAGACATATAAGATTTAAAAAACCAGAAGGAATGGCAAGTTGAAATGTAGACTCAGAAATGGGAAGGAGGATGGAGGGGCCAGAGAACCACTGTTCATTGTAAGACTTTCAGCCCCATCTGACTTTTAAAAGCTATGAGCATATATTACTTTGATAAACAAAATTAGTTAGGAATTAAAATTTAAGTGTTCAGCAGTCCTTCTGTGCACATGTCACTGATACAATTTGATGTACATTTGATTAATGTGGAACTTAGTCCAGCATACAACTGATATCCACGGCTGGCTGGCCCATTTGTTGAACCAAATCCATTTTCACTTGTACACAGGGTAATTAACTCAGACTCTTTTCACTAGAAGTCAGGCTGAAGAGCTTTATCATTTCCTGCTGTGCCATGGAGATAGATTGGACTATGACTCCTGATTGTTGAGGTCGTGTGCTCATTAAAAATGGAGAGATGCATGGGGTACTAAATTGAGCTTTTTAATTACTTTAGATTTAATGACGTGCTTTTGCCATGTTACTTAATCTGCAGCAAATATTTACTCTTCCTAAACTGACAGATTTGCAATTTATAACTGGTCAAGTCAAATGAAGCATTTTTTCTTTCCCCTGACCCCAGACAGATCTCACTTCAAAACTACAGTCCTTGAAAAATAGCAGACACATTCTCCTTTGTAGGGAACTTTTGACATTTCCATCCTATGATTTGAAACTGGCCCTTCTCATTCACATGAACCTTGGTCTGTACTTGCTGATATATTTATTTTGGATTCAGTAAATGCTTTTTATGATTTATTTAAATATTTAATTTAGATATACATTTACTATGCTTACCTACATTGTATTCCTTTGCACATTTCAAATATTACAAAAGAGAATCTCATAAAATTCTTTTATTTTTATTTTTTTAAATTTAATCTTTATTGTATTTTTTACATTACCATTTAGTCCCCTTTTACCCTCTCTTCCCCCAGCAATCACCACACTGTTGTCCACATCCATGAGTCCTTTTTCCTTTTTGCTCCACCTCCCACCCCCTAACCTCCCCACCCTACTAACTGTCCTCCTGCTCTCCATCTATGATTCTGTCCCCATTTTTCTTGTTAGTTCAGTTTGTTCATTAGGCTCCACACATGAGTGAAATCATATGGTATTTGTCTTTCTCTGACTGGCTTATTTCACTTAACATAATATTCTCTAGGTACATCCATACTGTTACAGAGGGTAAAATTTTCTTTTTTTATGGCTGAGTAGTGGACATTTACACAATTCATTCCATTGTGTAAATGTCCCATAGTTGTTTTACCTACTCATCTATGGATGGACACTTGGGCTGCTTCCCTGTCTTGGTGATTGTAAATAACACTTCAATGAACATAGGGGTGCTTATGTTCTTTAAAATTAGTGTTTTGGGTTCCTTCGAATATATTCCCAGAAGTGGGATGGCTGGGTCAAAAGCAGATCCATTTTTAATTCTTTGAGGTATCTCCATACTGCTTCCACAGTGGCTGCACCAGTCTGCATTCCCACCAACAGTGCAATAGGTTCCCCATTCTCTACATCCTCGCTAGCACTTGTTTGTTGATTTATTGATGGTAGCCATTCTGACAGGTGTAAGATGGTATCTCATTTTGGTTTTAATATGCATTTCTCTAATTAGTGATGTTGAGCATCTTCTCATATGTCTGTTGGCCATCTGTATGTCCTCTTTGGAGAAGTGTCTATTCAGGTCCTTTGCCCATTTTTTAATTGGGTTGGGTATAGTAAATGTTTTTATTCTACTATTTGGATCATTCTTATAGAGAGATAGGTGGGTGAGTGGATGGATAGACATAGATAGATAGACAGACAGACAGACAGACAGACAGGCCAAAGTACACTAACAGTGTATGGAAATACAGTGTCAGATAACAGAGGATAGATAAGATTTAGTCTCAAGCTTTCCAGCCCATAAGAGCTGTTATGATGGCCAGCTTTCCTAGCGGAGGTTAAGTAACCATCATTCTAGTGCATCTGACATAGTTTCCCAAACTTTGATGAAAGTAGAATCAGGAAGATGTTCTATTAGAAAGTCCTGAGATAACTGTAAGATACTTTTAGATATTTGTACCATGGAAGTAATGTGAGGAACTGGAGCTGGAGGTGGTTATCACAGCCTGAGTGTGGATGTCTTCAGTGACTGCTTAGCGATAGGAACTTTTTCTTTCCCCACATCACCCAAAACACTTGCAAACACTTTCTAGACCAAAAATAAAATGATCAAATAATGAGTCCTTTTTGAATTTTGAAAATGAGAAACTATGAAACAAGACTTAAAATTCTAGAGGTGATGTCAGAATTAATGAGTATAATAAATTGGAAGTTGCACTTTGTGGGCCCAAAAACTTGTAGAGGACTGCAGACCTCACACCCAGGAGCTTGCCTGTGTGCTGTGTTGTTATTCTCTAATATGCCTTACGAGTCTTTGGGGCATGCTTCTTCAGTTTGAATTCTGGCCCTGGCACTTACTAGTGTTGTGTCTTTGACTAAGTTTCTTAATCTCTGTGCCTCAGTTTCATTGCCTGTGAGTTTATCAATTAGCCCACTCAGTGCCTCTGCCAGCCTCCTTCTACCATGATTTCTTATCTTAGAGAAGGTGGGAATTTCTATTTCCAGGATCTCTTGTGGCTAGTGTTCTGGATGTAAGTTAGGTGTGCTAATCAAATGCATTCCCATAAACCTTTGAATTTAGACCTAGATTATGTGGGAAGAGAGAAATGGGGCACGACACATTCATTTTTAGCTGGTACGTTTAGTGGCAGAGGCAGCATGACTCTGGAACAAGCAACTGTAGTGATAGCTTCCTGATTTAGCAGGCAGTTTCCTGATTGGGAAACTTCCAGACTGTAGCAGAAACTTAGCAGCAGCTTCCTGATTCTTTGGGTTCCTAATAGTGATCAAGCCAGTAGTCCCTTTGACTGTTCAGGTCTGCTTATTGAGTAGCAGTTGCTAAAAGCTCAACCTAGAGTCTGTTTCTACAACTCTCTCCAACAGTGATGTGAACTGTGTTATACTTTTTAATACTTCTCTTTCGATTAAAGTAGCCAAAATGATTTATGTTGGCTGCAGCTAAACACCGTGAACAGTCAGTCACCTTACCTCAGAGTTTTGTGAGGGTTAATAAGATAAGGCATTTATAGTACTTGCAACACTATCTGGACTTCCGGCCAAGATGGAGGAGTAGGCAGACACACTGTGCCTCCTCTCACAACCAAAATTAAGGACAACAAAGATTTAGAAACAAGAAAACAACCAGAACTCAGAAAATCAAACTGTTTGGAAGTCCAACAACGATTCATCCAGACCGGTAAGAGGGGCGGAGTCGCGGCAGGAAAAAGGGGAGGTGCGGACCTGGCACACAGGCAGCAGCAGCTGGCAGCCCCCAGGTGCACAGGCGGCGGCTAGCAGACCCCGGGCACGGGGTGGCAACTGTGCAGAACCAGTGAGGCCGCACAAGGCGGCTGGCTGACCAGGTGGTCCCACATTCATGAGCAGATAATCCAGGCAAAGGGGAAGCGGTGGAAGGGAGTGGAATCCGAGAGTGAGCAGAGCAAGCGCCATTGTCTCCTCTCAGACCCCACCCCCACATACAGCGTCACTACCCAGCGACTGGGCTGTCCTGCCCTGGGGAACACCTGACGCTCCACCCCTCACTACCTAACAGCCACGATTAGACCAAACAAACAAACAAACAAACAAACCCAGAAATGAAAATGGCTCAAACCAGAGAACAAATAAAGCCCCAGAGCCAATTTATCTAAGCAACGAAGAGATTGCCAACCTATCAGATGCACAATTCAAAACCCTGGTGATCAGGATGCTCACAGAATTGGTGGATTTTGCTCACAAGTTAGATGAAAGAATGAAGGCTACAATAAGTGAAATGAAGAAAAATGCATGGGGAACCAACAGAGATGGGAGGAAAACTGGGACTCAAATCAATGGAGTGGACCAGAAGGAAGAAAGAAACAACCAAACAGACAAGAAGGAAGAAACAAGAATTCAAAAAAATGAGGAGAGGCTTAGGAATCTCCAGGACATCTTTAAACGTCCCAACATCCAAATTATAGGGGTACCAGAAGGGGAAAAGGAAGAGCAACAAGTGGAAAACTTATTTGAACAAATAATAAAGGAGAACTTCCCCAATCTGGTAAAGGAAATAGACTTCCAGGAAGTCCAGGAAGCTCAGAGAGTCCCAAAGAAGTTGGACCCAAGGAGGAACACACCAAGGCACATTATAATTACATTAGCCAAGATTAAAATGGAGAGAATTCTAGAAGCAGCAAGAGATAAGGGGACAGTCACCTACAAAGGAGTTCCCATCAGACTGTCATCGGATTTCTCAAAAGAGACCTTACAGGCAAGAGGGGGCTGGAAAGAGGTATTCCAAGTCATGAAAATCAAAGACCTACATCCAAGATTGCTCTATCCAGCAAAGCTGTCATTTAGAATGGAAGGGAAGATAAAGTGCTTCTCAGATAAGGTCAAGTTAAAGGAGTTCATCATCACCAAGCCCTTATTATATGAAATGTTAAAGGGACTTATCTAAGAAAAAGAAGATAAAAA